>PVIC010018387.1:0-31670 GCA_004025085.1 Thryonomys swinderianus
CACAAAACATTTGTTTCTGCAATTGATGCTACTTTGATATGAGAAATCCTAATTTGATGCTATAGATTCATTGACTTTTATGGCATTTTTTTCTCATACACACAGACTTTTTTTTTCTGGAAAAGAATTTCATTTCTTTTTAAAAATTCTTTACTGACTTTTCAATTTCTACTGTAGCATTTTAAGTCCCAGGAGGTCTTCCTGCTGCTCAACATTCATCTGTCTTCCTTAGTAGCAGTTTCTTTTTCTTCTTGTATATTATTGCTTTTCTCCCTGTGAAATATTTGTGTATGCATTTGTCTCTATTGCTACATTGTCTAGGCGTCATTTGTACTTTTATTGTTTGACTTCATTTTATTGTATTATTACATGTTTTTAAAGTTAGATAAGCAAATATATACTTCATCAATATTTCAGATTGAGGCACCAAAGGCTTTGAAGTGTAATGTTAGTGTACAAGGGCCACAGAACTTCTGAACGATGGATTTTGAGGGTGGTAGGAATGGTTGAGGGTGACCTCCCATTCTGTTGGGATTATGGTTAAATGTGAATATTAGAAATGGATTATTTCTAGATTCACTTGTTTTCTCCACAAACACCCCATTTTCTGACCCAGGGATATAAAGATGTGTACTACAGCTCTGCAGTAAGAAAAGGATAAGTCAAGAGAGGAGAGGTAGCTCAGTTGCACCACGACTGACTCTGAAGTGTAAATTCCTGAGTTTGCTTCCAGGTACTGAAATTAAAAAAAAATTATAAATGAACAGAATCAATTTGGTATATAGCTAGTATTTATGTCTGTCTTTCTGTGTGTGTGCATAGTACAGAATCTGTGTATATCTATACATACACGTAAGTGTATACAGAAAGTATATCCTAAAGATAGAGACTTGAAATACCTGCATTGATACTACTGGAGTCATTTCTAAAGCAATTTTTTTATGCGACAGGAGCAGACATTTCCTATCAATGATTGTTTAACTCCATTTATATTTATAACTATTTATAGATATTACTGGCCATTCGAAGTGTCTGCAAAACACAACTGTGTATGATTATCCATGAGGTCATGAGATCAGATTTGTCACCGCAGTTTTCATTTCACTGGTCCATTCTGACTCAGGCAAGCCTTTAATAGGTGGCCGACTGTAAGTAAAAATAAAGGAAAACCCACGCAGAGCAGATGTGAGCACTAGGAAGGAAGTTACCCAACAGTAAGAAAACAATTAATACAGAAATTTTTCTTCACAGCTGTAGTTCTTCACACTGAGACTTTTCCCAGTAAATATTTATTTCTATCCCACATTATCAGGGTTCATACTTCCTGACAAGGAAATCAGAAAATGATGATAGTGGAGAACTTTGAGGCTGGTCAAACCAGTTCAGTTATCAGTTAACACAGCCATCGTACTATTGGTTGTTCGAGACCACAGAGGGGATTTATACCAGGGTGACCGACCCTAGAGCCAAGCAAGACTAAGGAATTTTTTTGATAGAATCTTAAGAGTTTTGCCACGTATATGTCGGTTTAAGTATTGAATGACTAAATAGAAGGCAAGTGTTTTCTATCCTTGCTTATTATTAAAAAATCACTTCAAAAGTATTTTTTTTAATTTAAAGATTTATAGATGGGGAAGGAGATGTAAAAAGAATGAAAATTGTCATGTACATGTACTGACTACACACAATGACTATAGTCATTATACCTGGCAAATAGGTATTAATGAAACAGATTTGTGAGGTTAAGAAAAAAAAAATGCGATTTTGTAATTCAGTGTATTCATGAACATTTGTATGTATTACAAGTGTTCATAATCTTTTAAAACGGACCAATTTGAGCAGCTGAGTCATTCCACTTTATGAGGTCAGGGAGACTGACTGCTTCCTGAATTTCCTCGTCACGTGGCCTTCTTTGAAGCACTCAGTTTTACTTACAGGTTAATTTATTTACTTGTTTTTCATTAATTTAAGTCTTACCCTTTGGAAGAGTAATTTGAGACAAGCCAAGCACGACATGGCGGCAATTTTATAAGGGTCTAGGCTCTGAGGAAGAACCCTAGAGAGATAAATTCCCATAAAATCACTGCAGCTGGGCCTGAACGAGGACCGTGGGATGGCGCATGCGTAAACACTGGAGCGCGGTAGTGGTGGAAGCCCTTCCAGGATTGTGAAAAGAAGCCTCATGGCGTAGTTTTATAAAGAACGATATACGGACATCCAAATTATGATAAAGGGGGCTGGGATCTACTCAAGTGGTAACACACCTACCTCGGAAACCAAGGGCCCAGTTGGCTCCCTGGTACTGGGAAAAAAAAAAAATCATAAAGCAAATAAAAGGGAGAATAAAATTCAAGTCATTACTTTACCCCCTAATATGACAAATTAAACTATTGACTAAATCTGTATGAATATTCATATATGATTAAACGACACACGTGTGTAATACTGTATTCTTTCTCTGATATCAAGGTGAAGAATGCATGGTAGGTACTGTGGGTTCTAGAATGCATGGTAGGAATTGTGAAATAGGAAGAAAATATTCCAAAGGAACAGGGAAAAGGGGGTAAGAGGAAGTAAATGAGGGAAAAGAAAAAAATTGATGGAAAAAAAGAAGCAAAGCATATATGTGTGTGTGTGTGTGTGTGTGTGTGTGTGTGTGTGTGTGTAGGGTGGGGGTGTTGTAGGGAGGCAGGGGAGAGTGAAAAATAATCAAGTGAAAAATAAGAAGCAAGTGAAAAGGCAGGGGAAAGTGAAAAATGAAAATCAATATGTCATGTACTGGTACCAATTCTCAATGTTGAATGTCATCATAATGTACATATGAAATGTACCAATAAAATCAATTAAACATATCTCAGGTTATTGATACTCTGCCATATTCTATACTTTTTAAGTAATAGTTTGCTCTCTCATGTCATTATCTACAAAATACTTGGTGGTGCCTATACCCACCTGTCATCTGGTAAATACACTGCTATAAATTTTGAACACAAAAAATTATTTTATGGCAGATGTTCTTCCCATTTCCTTGATCTACATATATGGTCATTCATTTGACTAAATTGAATGCCCATTTCAGTTATTTTAGATTGTATTAAAGTATCTGTACGTCTATTTTTCTATCATCATAGTCTTAAAATAATATAAATTTTGTGTGTTTTATTTTTTCATTTTTGACTCAGGGTCTGATTATGGAGTTTAGGCTGCCCTTAACTTCATTGCATAGGCCTTAAACTCATAGGGATCCTCCTGTCTCAGCCTCCTAGTATTACAAGCATGGATTCACCATCACGCACAGTCTGTTCTTTTTTTTTTTTTCTTGAGACAGGATCTCGCTTTATGGTTCAGGCTGGCCCCGAGCTCATTATGCAGCCCAAGCAAACCTCAAACTCAGCAATCTTCCTGTCTCTGCCTCCCGAGTGCTGGGATTACAAGCGTGAACCATCATGCCTGGTATTTGTGGTATGTGGTATTGATCACTGGTGGGTGTGAGTCACCACGCCCAGCATTGTATGTGGTAACCGGGATCGAACTCAGAACCTTGCACTTGCGAGGCAGGCACCAGAACCACTGAGCCAAATCTCCAGCCCAGCCTGTTGTGTTTTACAATAATGTCTAATTATAAATTTTTTCATTGAGAAAGTTTCATATTATGACTTGCAATTTCAAATTTATAATTTTTATCTTTTTCAATTTAAATGTTTATTGCAATTTATTTATAGACATAATTCACTAAAATTCTTTTTTTTTTTTTTTTTTTGAGACAGGGTCTCGCTTTGTAGTTCAGGCTGGCCCTCAGCTCACTGTGTAGCCCTGGCAAGCCTCGAACTCAGCAATCCTCCTATCTCTGCTTCCCGAGTGCTGGGATTACAGGCGTGAGCCACCACGCCCAGCTAAAATTCTTATTCAAAGTATGCCCGATTAGTATAGTGGAAAAACACCTTTATTAATATAATCTTCCATATTTATTTTACACTTAACATCCATTGCTTTTCTCTTCTGGTTTCCTCAAAATCTACTGAAGAGTGATTTCATTTAAAATTAGCTTTGTTTTTCATTTTCAATATAATATAATTGGATACTGCAATAGTTTGTATCAATTATTACATTTTTGGTGATTTTGCAATCACGAAGCACCTTCTCTTGCTTCTTTTTATATTAATTATAAGAACCATTTTTCCTTTGTGTTTATATTTATGTATTCATTTAGTGCCTTTTCCACCACACAGTACATAAAGCACAGAAATTTCTATTTATCTACTATTGCTGTTGCTTTGAGCTCTCCCTAGGCAAAGTTAATAAAATAAAACATTTATTTCTTGTATTAAACTAAAACATTTGAAGTTTTCTCTGTTACATCACTTTGTATTTACAATTTGTCTTTATTATATTTCAGTTATTTTCTCCCAGGCTTTTGTTCTGGTAATTGAGTTGACTCTACAACACACTGTTTTTTAAATTTTTTCATCCATCATGAACCAGAAGTTTTACATAGAAATTATATTGTATAGCATTAGAATTTAACAGTTTTAAAATCAGCTGCAAAATCTGTGTTTGTATCTATTTTTCACTGTAACCAACAAAAGTATGTCCTATTAATTAGTAGTATCTTCTAGTATTAAATTAGTATGTCAGAGTTTAACTTTCTTAATCTGTATCTCATAAATTGGGTTGAAATAAGGAATGAAAGAAAGTGATTCATCATTTTGAAATCACCAAAAATGTAACAGTTGATCAAGATAGCCTCTTGTTATTATTTTTAGCAGTGTGGCTGGCATTTTTCTTATTTTAGTTTTTATGTCAGCTGAAAATGGAGAGTGACAAATATTTTTCCTACTGTCAGCTGAGTTTGTATTTCCTTTGTTCCCTATTCCTCATGTGCAATTACTAAGAGTTTATGAGATTAGATAATATTCTGAAAAAGTGTATATTTGGACAGATGAGAAAAGAACTCCAAAGGGAATAAAGAAACTTCACGTGTAGATAACTAGTACTGCATTATCAGAAAGTTTTAAAAATTCTGAATCCGGACGTTTTATCTACATGTGATTGGAGGAGAGACACTGATGCAGGGTGAGATCTAAACTTGCTCACACATCTCTTACATGACTTGTGGCTTGTGAATCTGACGTTCCCTCACAGCTTTCATCCACTGCAGTTCCAGAATTCAGGACTTCACCAAATTTGATTCTCCTTTTGCTCATAATTGATCTCATCTCTCACTGGCTCATTTTCTTGCTTTGTAATGTGAATACTTACTATAACAAAATTTAACCTAAACAGTTTCTGCTGTCTCCTGAAGGATAAGTGTAGAAAAAGCGTACATTTTACAAAAGCTAGAAAAGATTTTGAATCATTTAACCATAAATAAATGATAGATATGTGAAAAAATGTTTACCCTGATTTGAATATTATAATATATATACATGTATCTTATATTTTTCCAGAACGTATTAATATATACATTTATGTTTTATTGTATCAGTCAACTTAAAAACTAAAAATGTAGCTTAAACCTTAGGTCTTCACTACTATCTACTCTAATGATGTGTCCAAACCAGTGATTTACTAGTACAAAATTGTTACTATGAAAATTATGTATCAAAAATTTATAGAAAAATTCACACCTACACTGTTACTGGTACAATCCATTCATCTTTTTTACTTCCCTCAACTTCACTTGTACGTGTGTGTGTGTGTGTGTTTGTGTATGTGCTTAGTTTGAACCTTTCCTGCATATAGTACTACTTATATGCAATATTTATTTCTTCACAAAGAGTAAAAGAATCTGGGCTCAAAGGTTTAATTCCCTCCTTTTTCATGCAACTGAGGGCCAATACATACATCCGACCTTATAAAAGTACACATTAAATTGATAATAGTGATTGACAGATTAGGTAATGGATTATTTTTGCCTTTTGGCCTTTAGGTATTTAACCATCTTACCAGAGGTATTGCTAATATCTGTTTCTCACACATTGATTGTCAACAAGGCTGATCATAAAATCCATGAAGGACACTTTGAAAAACATAAACATCCATCCTCAATGTACATTTTTTGATTTAGTAGGTGTGCAGTTACCCTAGGTAACTGGTGTTTCTGAGGAGGGTTCTGGCTTTGGCAGTCTACCCCTAACCTATTTGGTTTTATTCCAGATCATTTTCTCTTTTAAACTTTGATAGCCTATTTTATTTAATTCAACAAATCCAAAACATAATTTCATTGAGAAATTAACATATCTATGTTACAACACAATAGGTTTCTTGCAGACATTTTCTACATGCATGTGACTTACACTGACAGTATCTATCTCTCCTTTTCACTTCCTTTACCTTTATGCTCCCTGACCTTCTCTTTCTCTAGAGTTCCCTTTCTAGTTTCACATCATCTGTACTCTTTACTGGTAAACAAAACTTCAAAGTAAACTCAATATGCTTATTTCCAGGAGTGTTGTGTACACTAGAGGGATAGGAGGTTAACTCAGTGACACATGCAAGACTGAAGAAGAAATTTCTTTATGGATATTGACTCATGAGAAGTATATTCATTAACCCTGAAAAGGGCACCTTATAAGACCCTATTTGAAATTCCATATTAACTTACATGTGCTTTTCTATTATTCTTTCACTTATTCTGTTTTTCTCCATCACTTTGGTACAGAGGATATGGTATATTTTGCATGTGGGATTCTAAAAAATAAGATAAAATATGTAAGAATTTTAGGAAATTTAAAATCTAAATTATTTTAAAATGTAAGAAAATAATACAGTAAGAGTTTGAGATATATCATTATGTATCATTAATATTTTACTTAAGTATACAAATATACAAATTGCATATAATACTGGTATATATATAGGTATAGATTTGTCTAATACAGATTACAAATATAGAAGTAATTTATATTTTATGCAGCAATTTTCCTTGTAGGTAATAAATGTTCTATAAATTGAAGAATTTTATATCTTCAGAAAGACTTTCCTAGATCAAATTTTGTGAATTTATATTACAAAATTTATATTACAAAATATTAAGTGGTGAAATCTAAAGCAAGTTTTTGTGTAATTGTAAGTGTTAAAGGTTTCTTAGCAATGCAAAAACAAATAGTAATAGAATATAAATATAAGACTCAGCAAGTAAGTTATATTTTCTTAACTCTATTTAACTAATAATCATAAAACATTTTCACTGGTGTTGATGAAGCCAGATTGAGCAGGGAAAATGTAAAAATTTCCTGGGTAAAAGAGTTACATCTTTTGAATAGTTTAGGCTAAGTAAATAAAAATCAGATATATGATGTTATAAAGTATTGAAAAATACTGACATGGAAACAGAAAAATACTGAAGTGAAGACATAAGTATTAATAGGAATGAAAGTGAATGGATAAATTGTACAAATACTAGTCAACAAATCAAATGCAAGTAACATGGGATTTTTACTACTTCATTGAAAACATTGCTCGGAACTGCAGAGACTGAAAATACAAAACAGTACAGCACTGATACAGCCCCTCTCAAATTTGTACATGAAAAAATTCACAAAAACGAAAAATTATTCTGGGTGTTGTTTCATCAAGAATTAGAAAAATTATTTTCACAGACATTATTCTCTCTTTATGTAAATAACATCAAGAGTGGAGTCAAATTTTAAATCAATTAAAGCTGAAAATTACTGTTTCCAGTATTTAAGGATGTAAAAGTTAAAAATTTTAAGATATACTAGACAGTAAATTTCTAAGCTTACTAGTTATAAGTTATAGTTATACCAGAGAAAGACTAAATTTGATAAAAATATGCTATGTATTTTTGGAAACAATGTACCCAAACTGTTTTTTATAATTATGTTCATTAGCTGTCTATGTCATTCTATGGATTACATTCCAGGGAAGTAAATCTTTTATTTTTTAATGCTTAAAGATTTTCCTAGCATCCATGAAGCCCTGTTTTCAATAACCACACAATAAATTCAATTATATAAATTTCATTTAGTGATATCCTGGAATAAGTGGGACATTAATACTATACTAAATGAAAATCTTAAGCAAAATTTTGTGCTAATCTTGTACAATGTAAGGGAATTATTAAAATTAAATCATGTAGTCACTTATCAAACAAAATATATCTGAAAGCATAAATAACCAAGAAGCACAACTTTGTGGACAATGTAATCATAAGTGATATCACATTTAAATGTGTGAAAGTGTGCAAATTGATGTTAAGATGGTGGGTTTACATGTCTAGTTTTACTTTTGTGTGTTATTGTCAGTAAATTCTTACAAAAGGGCACAGTGACCATGCTGAAGAGCAAACCAACAAAAATAAAACTTTTCAATAAAATAGGTTGAAAACCAATTCTAATTTGCTTACCATAATTGGAAAATATATTTTATCATAAAATCTAAAGGAAAAGGAACAAGTGTTAATTTTAACTCTTGCTTATCTGTGTTTTACAATGAAATTTTCACATAATAAATTAGTCATAATATACACTGATTACATATTATGGCTTACATACAGTAAATGTCAAACAAAAAGGAAATAGCCAAAGAAGTCATTGTACATAAATGTATACATGTATAATTTATTAAAATGTACTTATTTATGAAAATTAATCAATGAAGGACAAACATTAGTATTTAACACTTTTACTGCCATGGAAAAGGGACAGAAAAAGTCTATAAAATAAATTAAAATAAATCCTTCCTAACAATGTGATTCTAGCATTAGACCAGAAAGGAAGAATGCTTTCTTAATGAATGTGAGGCAATATTTCAAGGGAAAACCATTCCATAATAGAAAAGTTGCTATTCATAGAAACTAATTATAAGAGAGGATTTCACTAATTTTAAAGGTGTCTGACTAAGGTGAAAAATTAACGGTGTATCATCTTGTCATTTATGGGTCCTTCCAAGGTGCAACAGTATTTCATTGTGGCTCCCTAAGAGGGTGTCTGTGGGGTTCGTTCATCCTCTGGGCTCAGATGCGACCTCCAAATACTACTTGATCTGCGTTTAGAGGATGTGAAGTTGTTAAAAGGTGTATTTAGGAATGCTAAATTCTAATAAACATATTCTCTCTTATTTGGACATTCATAATTAAAAATAGGGATAAGTAATTACTGCAATGTTTAGTTGACCTTAGCTAATACTGTTTGTTATTGTATAAGTTAAATAAAGTATAAATGACTTAAAAACTAATTAAACATTTTAATTTTTCTTTGAGCTTTAAAAGTTAAGTTCTTGTCATATATTATTTTTTAATCAGCAGAAAATATAAAGATTGTAGTCATATTAAAGTTGCTTCTAGTTATCCAAATACCTTATGTGTAAAGTACAATGGGCCTTTCTCATAGCTCAGCTGAAGTTTACAGTTATTCATTTGGTAATGTTTTCACAAAATATGCTATGGATTAAACTCTAGATCAAAATATTGAAAACTGGTGGGGATGTAGCTCAGGGTTCCACATCTGCTTGACAAGTGCAGGATCTTGAGTTTTATCCTTGTTCCTGTAAAAGAAAATATGGAAAGGTACAGTATTTCAAAGCATAATAATTCATTTAAACTCAAGAAATTAATGTTATAATGGCTGTTTCACTGTGCTCGATAAAATCTATTCATTTGTAAAAGGATTTAAAAGAGGCAAAAATATTTTGCATATGGAAACAAAAATTATAAAAAATATAGCAGTAATACAGAAATACATAGGCTGCAAAAATAAGATTTATTCACTGAACAATATCATGTATCAAAAGAATAGTAGTACATTTCTATGGATTTTGAAAATTGGCAATATGTTAAGAATCCTTGACATATCACATATATGTATGTGTATATTAGTATTTACTTTTAAACAGAGCCTTTTTCATAAAGGTATTTCCTACATGATTAACATGGTTTAGAAAAAAATTTCTTGTTTAAAGAATGGCAAGTAAAAATTTCTAATATATATGCACAAGAACACATCAATTTTGTTTGACAGAGGATTCTGTCTGTGCGTGTGTTTGATACATAAGAAAAAAGCATAATTACTATACTTACAAGTATCTGAAAGTATGTATGTATATATGCATGAATATATTATATATATGACTTTCTACAAAATAAAATAGCTTATCAGGATAGTCCAAAGAAGATTAATTTACGGATTCTACAGAGAATACAGAAATGTACCACAGGTTTATTAGCTTGCTATGCATATATTATACATATTTAATTTACATTTAATAGTACTTTCCAAATTAGCTCTCAAGATAGAAGATCTTTCACTGAAGTCTTTCTTTGCAGCTCTTTGTAATCTCTAAAAAAATCATTCAGTCTTATATTCTGTTGGTTAAGATTATTTCTAATATACCTCCTGGGAAATATTCTCTTTGAAACCAGCAACACTTAATGAAAAATATATACATATTCATTAAGGAGGAGATGCTGAAGGAAGGAGGAATATATTGGTAGTTTATAATCATTCCAGAGAAGAATAATTGTGAACTTGAAAGAAATCAGCAACTGTTAATAATCCAAGGCTCAAAGATCTAAGAGGAACACAAAAAAATGTGGGCTACTGGGCAGACACTGCTTCACTGTGTGGGTGGGTGTGGAAATATGGGAATACAATTTAAGGGATGGACAGAAGGTGAGCGAGACTGGGATGGCCAGCATGATACTTTAGCAGAGGTAAGGCACCAAAGGGACAGTGCAGCAGCCGAGTGAAGAATGCAAAGGAAGATGACTTTTGTTGTCTCTGCACTTTATTAACAGCTCTCTTAGCAACTTATTAATAAGAATTTTTTCTGCACTTAGGCTTTTTAACAAAAATTTTAGCACGTGTTTTTAGCAATTTACTTTTTTTAAAAGAAAACTCACTCAAATTCAATAATGAAGACTGTTTTCATATCATGTCTGTTCCTGAAAGTAATGTACACATACATAGAATTATTAAAACACATATGTAGGACTACCTGTGTCATTTTAGGATTTATATTTAAAAATTGTACCTATGTCAACTAACTGTGTGTATCTTAAAATCGGATGCTTAATTTATAAAAGTCTCAACTTTTCACTTAACAAATAGTTTTGCACATACCCTACAGACAGATAATTTTTCTCCCATCCCAGAATTTCATAAAAATATACTATATGAAGAAAGGGAATGGGAAAATGTAAGAGTCAAGATATATCACATACAAGTATAAATTCCCAATGATGAATGTGTTCATAATGTATTCTTAAAACCTACCAATAAGCTCAGTTTATTAAAAAATAAAAACCTCCAGAACAAAACAAGCAATTCTGAACACACACACACACACACACACACAAGCAAAATAAGCCCTTCTGAGAGATTTTGAGAAATGCCTTCTTATCATTTAAGCATCTGTTTAGACACAGATTTTAGAAGTTTTAAGTTTGTAGCACTCTAATAAATTTTTGCATCACTCAGTGTTTTAGCAGCTTAAAATATGCTCTTAGAAAAATAAAGCAATGATAAAGTATAAAAATCATATAATTTGGAAATAATAAAATGTTACTTTTATCCCTTTGTTCTAACTTGATGCAATTTAGCACAAAAAGAACGATTGGTAGTGTAAAACAGAGGTATAGTTTTTCACGCTTATAGTGGAAATAAAATTTCTTGAAATAATCCAACAGGTTCTACTGTTTCATTGAAAACTGAAATATTAGTAAAATATATCCATTCAGAATAAGTGCTAATAAATTTGAGTTTTACAAAAAAACAAGAATTACCCCCCCCAAAGTATATTCAAAGAGAAAACAGATGAACATACAAAGAGTTATGCTGGATGTTCAGAACGAGCTCTGTGATTTACAAATATCACATGCAAATTACCGGTGTGATGGGCAGGTGTCCTGCTCACCTCACTGGCAATGGCTTTCCCTGAACTCTGAACCACTACCCTCTGGCTTTTAACCCCTAGGATGAAGTGGGAAGGGCGTTATCATGGAAGGAAGAATAAGATCTTATTTCTAACTGCTTTTGATTAACAGTCGATATTAGGGAATTGCAAGAACCTCTCTGAGCCTCAAATTGCTCAGACTGTCATGTAATCATACATGTTCCCAGAGTTAATGTGGCAACGAAAGGAAGTCATTTGTGGTAAGTCAATCAGTATACTAACTCTTCAATCATGTAACGTTTCTTCTTTTTACATCCAAAACTCAGAAACAAGTTTGAGTACAAGATTCAGGGATGGAAAGACCTAAGAGTAATTTATGTGAGAGTCGATGGGCTTCCCCAATCAACTGAGTTTTAATGCTGTGTTTCTGGATCCAATACAGATGCATGCTACATAAACAAATGTGAGGTTTGACTCCAAACTCCTTCCTCTCTCTTCGCTTTGTAAATGGATAGACACAAAACACTTCAGAGAAGGGGAAATGGTGCCATTAGGCCTCCCTCTGGAGCTGATAGTATCTAAAAACAATAGTTATGGCAAAGTGGCTTCTGCTTTGGATATAGTCTTTAGTCTTTATTCCCTCTGGCAAAATTTCTTCTGGTTTTGTAATGTTTTCCTTAGAAGATTAACCACAAGCAGGTATTACGGAGGTGATTTAAAAATTAATGTGTAAAGGGCAACCTCCTTAGAGGGCTATCTTCTATCACTCTTAGATGGAAGCTGTCTTGCTCTCAGTAAATGTTTGTTACTCTTACAAAATATGATGTGTAAGATTTACTGACTACACTTAGTCTATATGGACTGTCACTGGATGAGTTGATAACCCTTAGGAAACTTTAAAACTTTTACTGAGAGAACCACTTCTACCCTTCTTGACGAATTATTTCAAATCTTAAACAAAAGAATTGTTAACAACAATAGATGGATTTTGTGTTCCTAAAGCTCTAATAAGAACTCTTAAAAAAGTAGACTTGAGGGCCGGAGGGTTAGCTCAGTGGTTCCGGTGCCTGCCTTGCAAGCGCAAGGACCTGAGTTCAATCCTCGGTAACCACATATAATGCTGGGTGTGGTGGCTCACGCCTGTAATCCCAGCACTCGGGAGGCAGAGACGGGAGGATTGCTGAGTTCGCGGCGGCTTGCCTGGGCACCATAGTGAGCTCAGGGCCAGCCTGAACTACAAAGTGAGACCCTGTCTCCAAAAAGCAAAAAAAAAAAAGAAAAAAAAAAGTAGATTTGAAAGGAAGAATAACAAAAATTATATCATTTATACATTTTATAGACATAGTCTTATAATACTGTTCAGGCAGCCTGTTATTATTGTAATATATTGGGGAATTATTATGAAAGTAATTTGTTTTACAGGTTGAAGGATTGAAAAGTGATTTTTATATAAGAGAATTGGCTTATGAGAAAGAGAAAAATGCCATGATTGCTTGGTTTTGATTTTTAAAGTGAATCCAACACCACTTTACTAATACCAGCGTTGTATTTTATTTTCCTACTACACTTCAAAGTAATATTTAAAAATATGTTCAATATAGAAGCAAAGCCATATCTTATCAATAAATTTTCTAGACATTCTTTCAACTTTTTGTCTATTGTTTGTTCAATTATTAATCCAAAAATCAGACAATGGCTTATTTTTTCTTAAATACAAATTTACATCTGGATTTTTTTTCCTTTTTTCAAATATATTATGATCACCAAATTAGACTGTGAAAATTCTATTGTCGCAGATTATTTTGCAACAAGAATAGCATTTTAATCTTTACCCATTAATGCATTTCAGTTTATTGGTGTTAATTATAGTAACTATAAAGTAGTTCAGATAAAATTTGTGATTAAATTCATCATTGAAATAAAGACAAATTTTGTTTCACCTTAATGAATTGTGCTTTTTTATGGAAGACATATCTATTTGGTAAAATTCATTCAAATAATGACATTTTAAGTGGCATATAATACATTTTGAGAAATTGTGACATTTTCTTTCCAGAGTAACTTTAGGGGGCACTGTGCTGCCAGTAGAGAGGTTCCCCTGGACAACTCAGATCATTTTGTTTCCTTTCTTTGCATAATTTCAGCACATTTTTCATTTTAAAGGGGCTGATATAACCTTTACTTGCATTTTTGTATTTTTCACTAGGACACTGAATGAAACAGCAGGTTTTACAACTATTGAATGTATGTACATAAAGATTATGGAAATTCAACACATTTGGATTGGAGGTTGTCATGGTCAGTTTGTTTGGGGGCTAGAAAGGGATTCATCTTGCAAAATAAATAGGAAAATAGCATAAAAGTATCTTACCATTCAACAAAGAGGGTGAGGAATGAAGGCATGCAGTGGCAATTGATTATGTCTTATAGCACACCCCCCAAAAAATTAATGGCAGGTGTTTGTTTAAAAAAAAAAAAGACCCAGTAGGTTGCCAGAAGCAAAATTAGGTGACAAAGTTCTTATTATTTGTAAAGCGCAAGAAGTCCAACAGGTAAAAGGGAAACAATGACAGTAACAAAAGCACGGTAGCAATACATCCATTTGCTGTTTCTAATGGCTTCATTCCATCAAATGTCCCACCTCCGTGCTCAGTGTACTGACAAATGTGTATTACATTTTGCATCCAAAGCAGATATCTTGTCTTTCAAAAAGATCAAAGAAAAGGCTACTGGGGAAGTAACACAACCCATAAATAGGAAATTCTCCCTTTTGTTCCTGCTTTCCAAACTGATTCATCGTAATTAAGTTTCTTCGGTTGCTACCTAGAAAACTCCCAAGGCTTTCTCTATTTCATTTCTGTTTATATAGTATTAGTTAATAGATTCAAGTATATTTGGAGGTAATTATTTTGGGAATGAAAATTGACATGCCTGTCCTTACTTTTTTGCTGCTTACAATTCCTTGCCTTTTCTTTTTCATTTCTGCTCTAATTTGAGGCAAAGTTTCCATCGACATGTGTAGCCATCCTAAGAAGTAAGGAAAATGGACTTATTCAAAGAGGACATAAGCACTTTTTGGCATATGTCTTAATTTCTCAGAAAATATATATTTGAATATGAGGGTCATAAGAAAAAGAAAATACAGTTTTGAACAATAACAACTATGGACATAATAGGCACATAAAAACACTAAGACATTTTTAAAGGGTTGATCCTTTGGAAGCCATTTATAGGTAAAATAGAGTGTAGTATATATGAGATCAATTTCCCAGGCATTATTCAATTATATTTCAATTTATAACTTATTAGTTTCCTCCTCTCAAAGTTGGTAACTTTTTATAATGATGGCATAATACAAAGAATACATGTAGGCAAATAATTAATGTATAGTAAATACTTTGCTATTATATACGTGCATAAGTTAAATTGGGAATAATTTATTATTGAAGTAAGCTCTTGTGCATTTCTTTAATTTCTTTCAGAAACTAATTGCTTAAATATATTTTAACTGCACTTGTGAAATCATTGGTGCTAAATGAATGACTTTTTCTTTTCAGTGATATATAAATTCATTTGTTGTGGTCAATTATGTGCTCACTTCATATTTTAAGAAATGTGATAATTTCAAAATGAATTTTTGTTTAAATCTCAAAGGTGTTCACCATTTCAAAGTAGTTTCACCCTTGTATCTCTAGGCATTTCCCTTCATGTAGGGTTTAAATCAATGGGGAGAATGTAAGAAAAGCAGAAGAAAGAGATCAGATAATCCGAGATTTTATATCTTTATCAGTGTTCACTGGAAGAATTTTAAGAGATTAGCAACAGGCTAAGTGGATTTTGTGCTTCCTCCTGTGAAATTTAATAATGTTCTTTATCTCTTGCTTACGGCTTTGAATGAGTTCAACCCCTAAAATATTATAACAAAATTTCTTAAAATCGAACCGCCAGTTCATTCACACAAAAGTACTCAGCTCATAAAAAATTCCTTATAATGATTTTTCTCTTGAATATTTTTACCTAAAGTTAATGGTTAGGAAAATGTCATTTATACTGAATTTTGCTGTACTGGAAATGGTTAATACTTCACATGTTACTATAGTTGTAATTTTACACTGCACTTTATGTAGTATATTTCATATAATTCCTGGCTCTCATACAAAACCTAAATAAATTCTAAATCATAAAAGATATGTATATTTTCTTGAGTTTGGTTTTATTTCACATTTAAAATCTATTATAACATCTTTTTGAAATGTTTGAGAGAGAGCCCAGATTTTTAAGTGTAACTATGCCTTTTTAAAACTTAAGGTTTGAATTTTTGAAAATCTTTACACAGTTTCTGTAAAATTTGATATTCTTTCAAAATTAAAATGGTAAATGACATCTATATCTATTTGTTTAGATTTCTTATTTATTCATGTAGAGCAGTTTACTTAAATTTATTATTTACATTTGTCTGCCTATTTAGATCTAATATTTTTCAAAGAATATTTTCTGTTTGACAATATGCACTTAATTTGTGGAACTATTGGGATTATCAAACATCAACAATATGTCCATATGTGTGAATGAACATTTTAGTAAAAAAAAAATGTGTAAAACAGTTCAACACAGTGTGGCTCATTTCTCAATAATGGAAATATGCAGACTCAACATTTTTGATGAGCATGCTCAAACAACAAACCTGAATTAAAGGCTTCACTCCAAATCTTCCCAGTCACAACTCAGATTTTATAAAACTGTCTGGGTGATGCCTGTGCCTTCATGTGGTAGAGATGCTAGTGAGATATCAAAGTCTCGAAGCAAACTTTAAAATCAATAACCACAAAAGGCCGGACTAGAATTAATAATCCATAGGAAATATCGCTAGTATTTAGAAATATTTTCCTGTAGGTAGCTTGGGTTAATTTCAAGTCCATTATTTCAACCAATATGCTCTCTTTTTCTGTGTTATGTATGGAATTATATTTGAAATTCTCTATTATGTATGGAATCGCCATCCTGTTATGATCAGAATACCATGTATGCAATTCAAACTCTGGTAAGAAGTCATGACACACTGAAGGGTGTGTAAGTAGCGAAAAATGTCATCTTCTGACTTCAAGGCACGGAAAAAAACAGCAACAGATTAGTTGAACGTTATCTTTCAAGACAGCTAGCGGAGTCACCTTCTTCCAGAGCTGCCCGTCTCCTGCTCTATTACCCGCAGCGTGAACATAGAGTACCTCATTTTCGTCTTTCTGGTTCTCTAATTGAGCTCTAATTGTGTGGACGCTGTGCTTCATTGGAGAGAAAACTGTGACCTTTCCACGGCATCTGCTCTCTCATTGGCAAAGCTAAAATTCATAAAAATTCAAGAGCAAAAAATGTTTTTAAAAAGTTGACTTATTTTTGAAAAGGAAACCTAATTATGGGGGAATGCATTAAAAGTTCTTACTTTACCATTTGAACATATATGAAAAAATACATAATGAAAGCATTAGTATAGCTCAAAATTTATACCCTATATGTTATCTTTTTCCCTTGAGAGGTATGAATTATGCATACTGTCACTTTATCTGTAATATGAAGCTATTCAGTGTCAGTATAAAATTATAATTATGTTGAAACAATGAGTATAGAAAAATGTGAATCATTTTATTATACTTTAATTTAAATATTGAAACTATACGATTAATGATCATCTTTTAGCATATAAATAGTCCTTCTAGATCATGTGTCATTAAATATATTTTTGTAAAAGGTCAGATGTTATGTATTTCAGACTTTACCAACAAAATGGACTCTTTTTCAATTATTCAACTCTGCATTTATAGGATGAAATTAGCCATAGATCATATGAAAAAGAATAGACAAAATCACATTTAAATACATCTCATTTACTGAAACAATCAGTAGGCTGGACTTGACACTAAGATAACAAATTTTTATTCATGAAAAATAAAAATAGATTGAATTGCTTTAAAATACAAATTACTATCTTCTTGGATAATAAATGAACAATATATTTAAATGATAAGATATATGTATATATATACATGTACAGATATTCTTTAACAAGGAATACTCATTTTGCTGCTCTGTACTAGCATCTAAGATTAGAAAATTCTCAGGTTTCCTGTATTTTGTATTGTGCTGTGAGATTTAAAGATTCCATAAGTGAAAATAATGAAATATTTATGAACTTTCATTTCCTGGCCAATTTAATTTTATTTGGTTTAAATGGAAAAGCATTTGATTTGGAGATTGTTAAACTTGGTATGAACTTTCATATCAACTAGTTCTGTCTATATATAATTATACATATATGTATAAGTATATGTCTTAGATGCCTCCAGATTAGTAATTTTTAGCTTACTTTTACATTTTATGGTATATGAGATATCACCAATTTTTGTTTTTTCTATTAGTTTCCCTTATACGTGTTTTGCTGGAGATAACCAAAATTATATAATTTACTACTAGCTTTACTCAAGGAATATTAGTATGTTAAGCACATCTCCCATCTTTAGGATTTAACAAATGAAACATTATTGAAAAACTGAGCAAATCTTACTTAACTGCAAAGAGATTATTGTACCTCTGTTACGGACAAGGGCAATGTCCCAATGGAAACTGTATTTGTGTTATGTCTATAGTTATAATGACAGGAATGTTACTATTTAACTAAATTGAATCAATTACCACTAACAACATTTATTTATTTAATCAATTGGTTTAACTTCTAATGTTAGTGCTGCTAGTTTTATTAGTAGCTAACATTTTTAAAGAGATAAGATTTAATATTGTCTATGACTTCTTTTATATTTTTTATGAATAGTGGTATAATTTAACATCAAACCTGCTACTTATGATTCCTTTTAGTCAGCATTCTGTGACATTGGACTGTAAAGCAGTAATGAATGGAACTGTGTTCTATCCTCAAATATATGGCAAGTATTGAGACATACACCAAAAAGTTACTAATTAGAAACAACGACTTTTCAAAACATAAACAGGTAAGACAGGAACTGCTGTGGTTGGCTACATGGTGTTAATCCACTTAAATCTTCTACATTTCAAAAGAACTCCTCTGTATTTAGACAACCTTTAACAACATTTTTAGCTTGCTTGGAGCTTCTAAAGAGCTATGTGGTAACAATAAAAAGCTATTTACCACAGGGATCCTTACAATTAAGAAAAGCTGAGATTGTACAAGTTTGCTAGTTTTGAAATATTAGCTTGCCTCCTACTTCAATCCAAACAAAAGCACACTATGGCTCTAGGTCAGCCCAATATAGGCAAGATCCCAGCTCTGATTTGCCCCATACAAGGAACTATAATGGAGTGGAAGCAGCAGCTACTTAATATATGGGTGAAAATTACCCGTGACTGAAGTGAGCACATCAATCAGAAGCTTCGGCATGTAATGAGCCAGACAAACCAGTGTGGTGAGCGCGAGGGCAGGAAAAGCCTCTGTTCTGTATTCAACAGTTTTCAAATTACCATGACATCCCTTTGCATACACCACCGGACTTCCAGCAGGTGGACTTTCAAGGCATTGTGCTCACAACACAAAGATGGATCAACTAAGAGTATCTGAGATAGTTTCCTGTTTTGTGTTAGGAAAACTGTGACTGTGTAAAACCCCCACATTCTTAGCATTTTTTAGGTATTGGGAAAAGAATAAATATAAATTAGTGACAACAAAAAGATTTAACTCAGAACTGGAGCAGGAACAGCTGTACTCGTGGATCGATGGGTTACATAAAATTGTATATACATTCTGACCATCTCTATGTAAATATAAAATGAATTTCATCCATTCTTCAGATGTCTACAGTGTTTGGTTTCTTTTTTTTATTGGTACACTTTATTGCTACACTATATATGCACATCACAATCACACTCCACAGTGAGAATTTGTACCAGTTATGATACAAATTAATTCTCATTTCCGCCCCCCATCAACTTAAATTATTTCCAGATATATCTAAAACCAAATCAAAGCTGTCGTTGATAGTTATTTGCATAAGTTTGAATTTTATGCAATTATTTTTCAGAGGAATGTGCAGCTCAGGGTAAGCACAATGTATGCACCTTTTTTGGGTCAAGATTTAAGTTATTAAACTTAGGGGGAACTCTGCCTAATGCAGCGTATAACCCACCACACACTTTGTCATTAAGAAGTAACTAATAGCAAACTCAGGAGCAGAATTTTCTTTAAGAATATGACCATATAGAGGATTACTAGTTAACACAGTCCAGTTTATAGGGTTTTTGTTTGTTAGTTTGCTTTTACCATAACCTAAAACAAACAAGTAGGGTTCTCCTGTTTCTTCAGATAATGTCTGTAGTTAACTGCATTTAAACTAACCATTTAAAGAAACCCAGTTCTATTAGTATTAAGAATATTTTAATAATTATTGTGACTTTAAACTATTATATTTAAATGGTAAATGAAATCCCTTTTTGTTAACTACAGAATAGCCAAAGTAAGGATCTTGTAAGCACCAAAATTTGCTAAAACATTTGGGTTTTAGTATCAAAAAATAAGAACTCTATTTTTTTTTTTTTTTGAGACAGGGTCCCACTTTGTAGTTCAGGCTGGCCCTGAGTTCGCAATGTAGCCCAGGCAAGCTTGGAACTCAGCAAGTCTTTGCCTCCTGAGTGCTAGGATTACAGGCGTGAGCCACCACACCCAGCAGAACTCTATTCTTCTCTTTTTTTTAAACTGAATTATTTATTGGTACAATTTATATATGTCTTACAATCACATATAACATTTGGGAATTTGTACCAGTATATGACACAAGTTAATTCTCATTTTTACCCATATCCCTACCCATCCACACCTCCCCACCCCCTATATACATGCTCTTTTTTTTTTTTTTTTTTTTTTTTTTTTTTTTTTTTTTTTTTTTTTTTTTTTGCTTTTTGGAGACAGGATTTTGCTTTGTAGTTCAGGCTGGCCCTGAGCTCACCACCCCAGGCAAGCCACCGTGAACTCAGCAATCCTCCTGTCTCTGCCTCCCGAGTGCTGGGATCACAGGCGTGAGCCACCACGCCCGGCATTGTGGTATGCGGCGTTGATTGCTGGTGGGCGTGTCTCCACGCCCAGCATTATATGTGGTTACAGGGGATTGAATTCAGGTCCTTGTGCTTGCGAGGCAGGCGCCGGAACCACTGAGCTAACCCTCCGGCCCTATACATGCTTTTATTTTCTTTCAGAATCATATTTATTCCTTCCCCTCATTACATTCCCACACTAAATTTCTTATGGAAATTTCCCACTCTATAAAAGCTGTCATACTTTCTAGAACTCATCTGCATCTACAGGTGTTCATATCAAAGAGGAGATACGGTATTTGCCTGTGATCTATTTATTCCACTTATTAGTATATCCTCCAGGTATCTCCATTTGCACCTAAATGAATCCATCTTGTCATTCTTTATGGCAGAATAATACTCCATTTCTATTCTTAATTGTATGTTAGTGCTACAAACCTTGATGGTAGAGGAAGAGTTTAGTTCAATAACGGTGGTGGATCTTGGATGGGAAAAAAGGAAACTTTTTTTTATTCATGAATTAGGCCATTTGGTATACCTCAACTTAGAAAACAGAAGATTTCAGATATCAATATTATCAATGTTTCAGCCCTCCATGGACTGTTTCCCCCTATAGCTTCTTTTCTTCTTCTTCTTCATTAATTGCATGTTATAGTAATTGAAAAAATACATGCTCCTAGGAGGTCCAACATACTGCCTTTAATTCTGACAATATCAGAAAGACAACAACATTGGTTTTTGTTCTTGTTTTTTTTTTTTCAGCCAGGGTCTCACTTTGTAGTTCAGGCTGGCCCTGAGCTCACTATGTAGCCCAGGCAAGCCTCAAAATCAGCAATCCCCCTACCTCTGCCTCCTGAGTGCTGGGATTACAGGCGTGAGCCACCAGGTCTCACAAAAACAACAGTATTTTTTTTTGGGGGGGGGGGGTTAGGTTGTACCAGGAACTGAACTCAGGACCTTCAATAACACTTTTTAAGAGACAATTAACATACCTTTGTTGTATCCCGGTGTAACCACTGTATAATACCATTTACTGTATGAAATGATAGAACAAGATTAAAGCTATAAATATTTTTTGAAGCATAGGGAAATTATAGAAGTTATTTTAGTTCCAACAGTATGTTATTCTTAACATTTAAATTTTGGTTTTGAATTTAATTCCAAAACATTATTATAATATAAAATACATTAAAAATTTAATTACCAGAATTGTTAAAAACTGTATGTGAATATTACAAAATGAAATTAGAGAAGTTCTGCTCTGTTTAGAAAATAAAATAAAGGGTATGAACTCTGTTCAGTCTATTTTTAAAGAAAACATACAAATTAAAAGAATAAAAAATCTGGGTAATATATTTTGACATATAAAGTAGCAAATTATTAGCATGAATTTATAAAACACAACAGAAGCCGGGCATGGTGGCTCATGCCTGTAATCCCAGCAGTCAGGAGGCAGAGGCAGGAGGATTGCTGAGTTCAAGGCTTGCCTGGGCTACATAGTGAACTCAGGGCAAGCCTGGACAAAGCAAGACTCTGTCTCACAAAACCAAACCAAACCAAAACAAAACAAAACAAAAAACAGCAAACATTAAGGGCAGTAAAATTTTCAAAAGATATGGACAAATATATTTTCAAGAGAAGATATATATCAGCAATAGATACACAGAAGAGAATTGAAACCCAGTACCAAGTAAAGGAAGCTGAAAGCATCATTAAATTCCATTGTATGTGAAAGTGTTGGGAAAAGATGAAATTTGACTATAGCACATATTAGACGGCACAGGTATTCACAAAATTTCATTGGATTCTCTGTGGTAATTTCTACTGACACACTTTGAAAAATGATCTAGCAGTATCTTGTAAAAATGAGTAATCAACAGGGTGCGGTGGCTCATGCCTGTAATCCCAGCACTTGGGAGGCAGAGACAGGAGGATTGCTGAGTTTGAGGCTTGCCTGGGCTTCATAGTGAGCTCAGAGCCAGTCTGAACTACAAAGCAAGACCCTGTCTCAAAAAAAAAAAAAATGAGTAATCAAAACCCTCAGCATGGCAATGCAAGTCAGAAGAATGTACCCAAGTAAAACTTCAGCATATACCATTTTAGAAGACCACGTATGAAGGACTAAATTATTGATAATATTTCAATTCTCCACAAAAATAAATTAATACAGCAAAAGATATCCCTAGGAGGCAACAAGTAACAACAGTATACCAAAGATTATGAATCATAACTTGTGTGAGCTCTAGATTCTTGGTAAGAAAAAAATATCAATAACTATATACAATTTGTACCTAGGGTTGGTGTAACAAAACATAACTAGCTAGTAGTGTAGAGGTAAACTTTTACTTTCTGACTACTTTGAAGTCTATTATCAATGTGTCAACAATGGTGACTTCTTGACTGGTAGACTGTCCCCTCACTGTGACCTCATATATCCTTTTCTTTTGTTGTGCTTGAAAAGTGTTTTTCTTTTTTATGTAAAGAAACAAATCCTATGATATTAGGGACCCACTATCATGATTGTATTGAATTTTAGCTGCTTTTCCTAAGACTGTCTCCCAACACACTGAAGTTTGAAAATTCTACCTAGGACTTTTTTCAACAAAGGACATTTGAGGGTACAGCATACATTTCAAAAGACCTCATAATGAGGATGACTTAATAATAAAATTTTATTAAATGATTTTAAAGAATATAAAATATAATAATTATAAATACATATATACACATTAAATATAAATTATCACTACTACATAGGGCTGTGCTTTACATGTATAGACATTCTCTTTAAAATAAAAAGTCATTTTTCTCATCAGATGCCAGTTACTGTATAGGGAAAATGTAAACATGGGGAAAAGGAAAAATTGCTATAAAAAAGTGATGAAGTAAAATTTTACAAATAAATACATGTAGATGTCATGATATGAACATTTACATGATGCATGCTCTCAAAGAAATTTGTCATTTTCTTTAATAGTAATTTTGATTAAAATAGAGAAGACTGAGTTGGTTTTCCTTGATAAGTAAAGATGTTAAGCACTTTTTTTTACAATTATTGTCTCATACTTTTGAAAAGTTTCTGCTCATTTTATTTGCCCATTTATTGACTGGACTATTGTTCTTTAGGAATTTGTTCTCTGAATTCTTTATATACTCTGGATAGTGATTTCCATAGGAAGAATAGCTGACAAAGATTTTCTTCTGTTTTGTGGTCCGCGCTTCTGTCTGGTGTTTCCTTTCTTATACAGAAGTGTTTTTAGTTTGATCCAGTCACGTTTTTAGTCTCATGCTTTCCTGAGCTATTAAAGTACCATTTGGAAACCATTTTCTCTATCTTTTCACCTAGTGATTTCAAATTAATGTACTCCAATTCAAATAATGAAGATAAAGTAAAGGAAATTAAATAAGAACAAGACATAAAGTAGAACACAACTACGCTAAGATTCTCCTCTTGGGGAAAAAAACCTATGAAAACTGCACTAAAATTATATATGGTCTTTATTGCTAAATTTATTCTCTTAGTCTAAACATTTGAGGATAAAGGTTGAAAGATAATGTAAAGTCCTTGTATTTCTAGAGTTTATTGGTACATTTTAGGACTATACTAATCATAATATTTGAGGCACGTATAAGTTTATAGGTGCATTATATCTCGTTTCATGTTTGGTAAGTCTAAGGAATGTTTGAGTGGATAGTAAAGGTATAAGGCTGAAACAGCTTTGTTTTAATCCTACAAATGTTTCTCAAAAGTATAAAGCAAGATAACAAAATATTTGTGTCCTAAGTATAAGTTTATGTTTGTGAAAGTATTTATTATCAATGTCATAATATGAGCATACTGTTTTCTATATATAGGAATACTTGGAAATTGACCAACTTTAACTTTTCACCCATATGTATTGATTTTTTGGCAAAATGAAAGTAAGTTGCTGTGAACTATTCACAACTTTGTCCAGATTCAGTAAGAATCAGAACAAACAGGGCCAGTATATGATGGCAGCTGGGATAAGCAGGTGAAAATAGACCCAGAAAATTAACTCTTCAGTCTTAGTTTCAAAACAAATTGTTAAAAGATGACTATAAGACACAGATAAGTGAAAACACATTACATATATTTACTCTGCACATTTCTCATTTCAAATAATACTCATTAAATGTCACTAGGCACTTAGCAGTGAATTGTCAGCTGATATGAACCTACACACTGCATTAATTGCATGTACCTGTTACTGTATGCTTTCCTCGGAATTAATACCAAATAGAGTCTGATTCTCCCTTACCCAATAGTGCATTGTACAAAATAGGAGACTCACACAAACCTATGTAGAGTCATCATGGAACATTGCTCATTTGCTACCCTGAGGTATGGACAAAAGGCTATCAAAATTTTATGGTAGTCAAAAACCTCGTGTAGAAAGTGACTTTCAAAATAATCTTAAACAACAAATGAATATATGAAGTGTGAGCAAATCTACATTGAATGTTTAAATAAAAGTTACACAGAAAAAGATACATTGCCATCCGTTCCCATCAAAAATGTTAGCCCTGCCTTTGAATAGACTTATCCCATCATGACTGCTGCTTTTACAGCCATTCCAGAAGTTCTTTTTCATGCGGATCTTTCTAAGTGTAATTTAAAAAAAATATGGTTAACACCTCTACGTAGGTATACAAACAAACCATCAAACAAACAAAAAGCAGGCTTATAAAAACTGTATAGTACATCCTCAGTTGTTCACTGGAGAAAGCTTTGTGCCATGTCTGGTGTGCCTCAAAGTAGAAATGACTGTGAAGAGTAAACCTTCCTAATTAGTGCAAGACATTGAGACAGTCAGAACACTACAACTGAACACCCTTATGAAAGGGACTTCCAGAACTGCTTCAAAAGCGGCAGAAACAATGGGATATGTGTGTCAAAGGGAAGGAGTGTAATTTGAGAGGAATTAATGGCATGTACCTGTTACTGCAATGATTTTGTTTATTTAAATACACATTTTTAACCACATTTTGCACTGAGTGGATACATTCAGAAAGAACAGATTACTGAATTATGGTTTCCTGCTCACAGAGACTGGGAGACAAACAGGTAGAAGAAATGCCTGAAAAGGTCAGTGTTCCAGACACACAAGCACATTTTAGGTTGAACTGGTAGAAGGTGCTCAGAAAAGTACTCTACTACAAAGCAGTGTTTTAAAAATGCACCACCATTTTCTTAGAATTGCTAAGAAAGGACTGCCAGTTAATCTCTAATATAATGGTTCCTATCATTTGGCGTGTGTGTTTATGTATCTACTCTGACAACAGACAGACAGACAGATAGCTCAATCTTGGAAACAACCCAAATGCCCATCAACTGGAGAGTGGATAAAGATGTTTTTGTTTGTTTGTTTGTTTGTTTGTTTGTTTAGACAGGGTCTCACTTTGTAGTTCAGGCTGGCCCTGAGCTCACTATGTAGTCCAGGCAAGCCTCCTACTCAGCAATCCTCCTACCTCTGCCTCCGGAGTGCTGGGGTTACAGGCATGAGCCACCATGCCTGGCACTGTGGTATATGGTATTGATTGCTGGTGGGCATGAGTCACCACGCCCAACATTGTATGTGGTTACTGGGGATTGAACTCAGGATCTTGCGCTTGCGAGGCAGACGCTGGAATTACTGAGCTAAATCTCCAGCCCCAGAAGATGTGTTTTTTTTTTTTAAATATAAAATGGAGCATTATTCTGCCATTAAAGAATGACAAGATTGATTCATTTATATGCAAATGGATGCACCTGGAGGACACACTAATAAGTGAAATAAATAGATAACAGATAGGCAAATACTGGATCTTCTCTTTGATATGAGCACCTGTAGATGCAAATGAGCTCTAGAAAGTGTGACAGTATTTATAGAATGGGAAATTTCAAAAGGAAATTTGGTGTGGAAATGTAATGAAGGGAAGGAATAAATATGATTCAGAAAGAAAATAAAAGAGTATGTATAGAGGGGGTGCGGAGGTGTGGGTGGGTAGGGATATGGGTAAAAATGAGAATTAACTTGTGTCATATATTGTACAAATTCCCCAATGTTATGTGTGATTGTGAGATGTATATAAATTTTGCCAATAAAGAATTCATTTAAAAAATATTCCTTGGGAGAACTCTTTCAAATATCTATCATTGATTACTACAATAGAAATTTTATGGATACCTAAATTTTCTTGAGTCAGTTAAATTGATTAAGCCATTGTAATATCATTTTAATTGAGATTTCATGTACTCAGTCTTTGGAATAACTTTAATAGTTTTTAATAACTGACTAGCTATTAATCTTCATACTTCTTTTTCTTGAGTATTATTCTGAGACTCTTCCACAGCTGTCTTGGGAATTTGATTCCAACTTCTTAACACCTATTGCAGGTTTAATGTACCTGGGAATCAATAACAACCGTGAGATGATTTTTGATGTCCGCATTCATTGCGAACAGGTTACAATATGGGAAGTCGATATCCAATTGTGGGAACCTTAGAAAAACTTTCCACTATATTCCAGATAGAGTTCTAATATGTACATTATGATTGCATAGCAACTTTAGAGTGTATTAATTTCAATAAATATATTTAATACAAAACTTATTACAAGATTTCGTGTTTGACAGTATTCATGTTCCTGACTTCTTTTACCCTGTTTCATTGATGCAGGGTAGGAATTTTGAGATTTTAATAATTAGACTCACTTTTGGTGTTTTGGTAATATTATTATTTATAAAGCAATCTTTAAAGCAAAAAAAAGTGATTTAGGAATCAGATTTTTGAAACGGAAGAAGCTTTCAAGAGTTGGCAATTTAAATGTCTACCTGATACATTTAACCAACAGCTTAACTGATGAGCCACAATGTTTTTATTTTAATGATAAAATTGCACACATTAAATGAGGCAAAACTTAAAGGTATCATTTCCTTTATGATATTTTTGAATTACGGGCTCCAAAAATTAAATGCATGAACTCTTAGCTGAAGTCACATCATCAGAAAAACGATCAACATTGCCACTAGCAAAGAATCAAAAGAAATGTGTGGGAATGTGTTTCATTAGTCTCCGTCACTTAAAAATACATGCATGTTTAGCTATTCCCAGTCATTTATGCATCAAGTTTAAGATTTATGGCTGGAATACTAGATTTATGGATTTATAAGTAGGTAAATGTAATACAGATTAAAAAATAAAATTTCTTCAGAGTTTTGTTTTGACAGGCAACATATTGCCACAAAATATTGCAGTTAAAATATTTTAAAAGTATACCAAGTATGCAAGCTGATATTCACTCCAGCTAATGTGCAATATTAAAGACATAGTAAGATGCAATAGCAGGAATACAAATACTTAAAAAAGCCTAAAACTCAAAATAATACAAAATATTTAATCATCCTTTCGTTGGATATTTTAATAGTGTATTATAAAATTAGGAATTTTCTATTCAGTACAATACTTGATTTTACAACATAATTTATAACAGTCTGTCTTTTCTACAGGAATATAAATGTGATGAGATGAGAGACGAATACTTACGAAGTCTATATTTTGAAAATTTTATCTGTAAAAAAGTGTTGTCTGAGTTTTAAAATTTTAATTTATTTTTAAAACTTTCAGTAAGAATTCTACAAATTTAAAAATATGCCACATTGGGTGTTTCTTTTTGAAGGAGAAAATTCATGCACACTGCAAGAAAACTGTTGCAAATTCTCCTTAAACAACACTTAATTCAGAAGACAAAAGAGCTCGATGTTTTGAATAAGTATTTCATTAATTTTACCTTCTTTCATTAAAAATTGCAATTGATAACCTCCCAATAATTTGGCCACCTTGAGTAAATCATACGTTTATTAGAAGGATAAATATTCATAAACAACAGTATTACTTATGAGTTATATTAGAAGGATAAATACAATTTTCATGTTTAAATAATATATATATTCTGCAATATATGCCATAAATGATTCATAATTATAAAATTTTTAAATATCTTTTAAAGAATCAAGGCTGTATAATAGAGAATGACTTTTTTTCAGTGGAGACAATATGGCATATTTAAATTATTACTTAAAAATTTTAGGACACAAAATGAATATTTAATTTTAAAAATCAGACACTTTGATTATATATCAAGAGCAGTGTGTCTGGCTAAGAACAAGGTGATGATGATCAACAGAATTTTGCTAAACAATTACAATCAAATATATTTCTCTGGGTCTTGTTACATTCTGTAATAGTTGATGTAGTTAACTTATACAATTAATATATTTCACAGCTCTTACGTAGACAGAGAATTAAAAATGGGAAACTTTAAAATAAGTGACTATTCAGTGATTTTTAACCTCGCCAGTGAATTGTCAACCCTCTGACTATTCAAGATTATACGTACAGTTTGTAAAAGCTTAATAAAGACCAAAGAATGGTCACAAATTGAGAAAGACTAAAACAGAGTCGAAAAAAACTCTGGCTATAAAACCGGATGTCAGTTTCAGTCAAGTGTAAGTGTCTGATATTTAAAAATCTGCTGATAAAAGGACTCAAATCCACCAAATAATTGGGTCAAAAACAGAATCTGTAGGCTGTGTAGACAGTGGCAGGGTGATATGAGAAAGGCATTTGAGTGTGTGGGGAGACGGTGTGATTCCAAGTATGAAAGGAAATGAAAAATCCAATGGAACCGACTGAGCCCCTGCTCCCCTTCAGAAAGAAGCCTGGCGTGATAGGGTTTATTTTCCTTTGGCCAAGGAAATTGTCCCTTTAAGCTATGGGAATCAATTGTCTCTTTTTAACTGCGTTTTCTCCCTGAGCACATAATCACTGTCTGTCACACTTTGATGTCATAATCATCTGCTGAAGCTCTACCGTTCACCAGTAAATCTGCTTAACTCACAAAAAAAAGGAGGAAAATTGCGCCGAGCGCTTGCTGCTCTTGCCTCAATGGCAGCCCGTTTGAATCGCAGAAATGCAGCATTATGTCACCTTCGTATGACTGGTGCCATTTCAAAAGCCGAAAGCCTATTTTTAAAAATATGTCTTAATCAGTTCAAATAGAAGCAGCAACTATTTGCCACTAAATGAGACTGGCGCGCGCGCACACGCGCGCGCGTGCGTGAGCAGCATGGAAAATGCGTTAGAGGAAAAATACGAGCGGAACTTCAACCTGCCACTTTACAGGAGCAAAACCCTCTTAAATCCTCCATCTACTTCTGCCTCGGAAGAAATACTTTGTATTGAAATATCCACGCCTAAAATATATTCCACAACTTGTTCTCTTCCACATTTGATAATAGAATTTGGTTCATGTCATGAAAGTTAACTATTTCTACTACCAGTTTTGATGCCTTGCCAAAGCGATTTTAATTAGTCTGTATTTTCAACATCTGAAGTGATTTCTTCATTTATTATTTATCTTAGTTTACCTAGATATTTAATCATCTGATTTTACTAATGATCAGTGGCATATTTCTGATCAGAAGAATTTCAGTATCAGTAGAAACCAATTTTCCAATCATTTATTGCCACATTTTACTCTTCTGAACCTTGATGTTGTGAAAAATATAATTTTAATTTAAAAAGTTGCACGTGAATGGCCCATAGTCTCTTCTGTAAGTATTTTCCAGTTTAATTTAGGTTTTCTTTGAGCTACGTCATATTTTTAAATAAGAATAAATATTAATTTAGAGATAGATAAAATTACTTTTCATTAGCTTTATCTCAGTTGTGCTTTGTTATGTCATAATTGATGTTATATGTTGAAAATAATCCACAGGAAATTGTATCAGTCATGGTACATAAAACTTGTCCTGTTAACAACAAGGCATCTGAGCCTCTACTTCAGTGGTTCCCTGCTCTTGGCCTCAGAGTAATTAAAATAAAAATAAAGAAATCCTCAAGAAAGACTTGTCCTTCCAAACATTACTTTAAATCAACATCCACAGGAAAACGTTTTAGGAAAAAAAAAGTTGTTTTATATTGTAAGATACATAAAAGGAGTAAAGAATTCATGCATTTAATGATGTTTAAATTTTAATATAAAATGGATAACATTAGATTAATTGCCAATCCTTTAGTAAGGTGGTCAAGTCCTTATACTGTAACCTTCTTAATGACTTTCAGTATTATTTTCCTGTACTACTCTGTTTCTAGTTATCCTTTGCATCTTATATAGCAAGGTGTTTTGATCAGCCATCTTTAGGCACCCTCAGTCACAAGATTTAGAAATAGTCAGATCACTTGTGAACATAAAGTAAAAAAATGACTGCATCTCATTGTTCTTACTACTTAAAGACATGTTATTCTGGAGCCAATTTGTAGGAACATGAAAACATCTGTAACACAAGTTCTTTTTCTGTCCATCTTTTTTTTTATTGAATTCTTTATTGGTACAATTTATATACATCTCAAAATCACATATAACATTGGGAAATTTGTACCAGTATATGCCACAAGTTAATTCTCATTTTTACCCATATCCCTACCCACTCCCCCCTCCTCCCCCCTTTATACATGCTCTTTTATTTTTTTTCGGTATCATATTTATTCCTTCCCCTCATCACATTGCCACACCAAGTTTCCTATAGAAATATTCCACTCTATAAAAGCTGTCCTACTTTCTAGAACTCATTTGCATCTATAGGTGTTCATGCCAAAGAGAAGATCCGGAAATTGTCTATCTGTGATCTATTGATTTCACTTATTAGTATATCCTCCAGATGTCTCCATTTGCACCTAAATGGATCAATCTTGTCATTCTTTATGG
>PVIC010018388.1:0-32206 GCA_004025085.1 Thryonomys swinderianus
CCCAGCACTCGGGAGGTAGAGGCAGGAGGATTGCTGAGTTCGAGGCTTGCTTGGGCTACATAGTGAACTCAGAGCCAACTTGAACTACAAAGCAAGGCCCTGTCTCAAAAAAAAAAAAAAGAAACATTTTCAGAAATCTAGGAATGGTAGAATATCACTGGATATTTCACTCTTCTAAAAATTGTAGTAATTGGCAAGCTTCAGGCCCAACAGAGAGCAGGAGAGCAGTGAAAAGATCCACTTGGGCTTTCCAAGTTATGTCTCACCCTCTCTTTCTCCCTCTCCCTCTCCCTCTCCCTCTCCCTCTCCCTCTTCCTTCCCCAACCCCAGAAATTCTCTCTCAGGATTTCTGTCTCAATTTCTCTTCTTCCCATCTGATAGGCTGTAATGATGGTTGACTAACTCAATTAAAACCTTTTTTGTAGCTTCTCTCTCACCACCTGAGTATTATAGAACTGATTTTTTATTAAATGTATGAGTAAAGTGAAATGACTTTGCAGGAGATGAAGCTTTGATAGCTAGGGATTAACTTTCCTGTGTTTTCACATGGAAAGTCCCTTTTGATTCTTTATAAGAGGTTCTAATGATATAGAAACTAAATTTATCATGGTACAATAATTAGATGCTCTGTGCTCTCTAAGATTAAAATGCATAATAAAAATCTAAAGCCATATAAAACAACCTTTCTTTTTAAAATGTCAGAAACCAGGTTATTCAAACACACAGTGCACATTTTCTATCTTTTCTTAAATGTAATAAGCCATTGTTACCTTTTACACAGACCAATAATTCTTTCCAATTCATCACACTTTTCATACCTCCTTAGCTCTTCAGATTTCCTTTGTCAAATACCAGTCACTTCATTAAATAACATATAAGCATGCTGAATTCTGGAAATTTAATATATATTCTCTTTCTATTCATCTTGTATGAAGATATTTTGAGTAAGTGAATAATTTTGAGACTCTTGGACACATCATTTTTATAATCTCACTGATTGTAACCAATTAATCCTGTATTGTCTTTCTATAATCCCTGTACAAAGTCATTGTCTTTACTCCAGTATAATTTCATTTACACAGTAGAATGATAAGAACAAGCACAAAGTTATCATATGTTTCTCATGATTTTCCTTATGTATATTTTATTTATAAAATAAATACTTATAGAAATTCCTAAGTTGGAACCTAGAGTAACTCATTGCTGATTGTACTTGTCACAAATATATTACTAGATCTTATGTATATTTTCTGATCTATCTATCATATATGTTATACTAGGATATCTCAATGATTTTAATACATTTAATAAGTTTTAGTAGCTTGAAATTGCATGTATACTATTATTAATTAAAAAAACATCATTTATTCAAATTTAATCACTTGAATAATGGGGAGTCATTCTCTAGTCTAACAGGTACAGTACATTCAAATAAAATTAAATCATTGTTACTAATTCCTCTTAGGGCCATTACACATCTAAAGTTACAAGGTAAATTACTGTCCCAAAAGTTCAGAGACTGCCTCAGTGTGTAGAAAATATCACTTTACTAGACAAGTTTAATGATAAAAAAATGAAACAAAGCTTGTGTATGTAGGGTTTGTAGGGAGGGCTGAGAAATGGGAAAAATGAAAAGTAAATCACTTCATGTAGTGGTACAAATTCTCAATGTCGATTGCGGTTCATAATGTGTATATAAAGTGTATTAATAAAATCAGTTAAAAAAAGATGCCTGTAGATGAAGACAGTTTGAGCAGAAACACTTTAAAAATAAACTATAAATTACTGAAAGCTCTGTGAGGACTACCTTGAGTGACGGAACTCTGAAGTAACTCAGAATTCAAGGTTAGGGTTCTCATTACACTTTCTGAAGTCTATTTTAAAGAACCCTACAAATTCCTCATTGTGGAAAAAAAAAAATTCCAACCTCCACACAAGGAGATCTATTTCTTCTCATTAGCAAGACCAGCGATGAAGAAAAACTATTATACCAGAGGCTAATTGTGGTTTTACTAAAGTATTGGTCTCATTGGAGAGAAGGGGGCAAAGTAACCATTTTGAAATACAGCCAGAGCTATTTCTTCTCATTAGCAATACCAGCAATCAAGAGAGATTATTATACCAGAGGCTAACTGTGGTTTTTCTAAAGGGTTAGACTCATTGGAGACAAAATATTCAATATTATTTCCTCTAGACTTTGACATAGAGAAAGGAAGATACCTAACTTTCCATCACTAGAAGGTGACACAACTCTAGGACGATAGGACACAGTGTCTCTCCCCACAACTTCCACCACATCCATACTGTTGTTACATAATAATAGTACACAAAATTAAACAGATTGTAGCTGAACATGGTGGCTCACGCCTTTAATCCCAGCACTCGGGAGGCAGAGGCAGGAAGATTACTGAGTTCCAGGCTTGCCTGGGCTACATAGTGAGCTCAGGGCCAGCCTGAACTACAAAGCGAGACCCTGTCTCCAAAAAAAAAAAAAAAATAGAATGTAAGCATCACACATAACTTAAAAAGTACCTTAGAGATAAGAATGAGGGAAAAACAAAATTTTAACACCATACTCCTATATCACCACTATAGGAAACGCTAAAACTACCCTAATTCTTGGTCAAATAAACATAAATCTCACAATGAAGTCCTATGCATGTCTATTGTTCATTCATAATAGCTGACATACAGTATTCAACAAAACTTACAAGTCATGTTCAAAGGAGAAAAATAGGTTGAAAGGACAAAAATTCAGAACTCATCTGAGAAATGGCAGAGAATTAGTGGATTATCAAACAAATATTTAAGATGCCTATGATAATATGCAAATAGCTCTAACATAAAATGTTGAAAATATATAAGAACAAATGATAAATATAAACAGAAAGTTGATATAAAAACAGAAAGATGTAATAAAAATGGAAATGCTAGAAAAGGAAGATGCTAACAGAAATAAATGAAGAATGTCTTGATATCCTCACATAAGCAGATGGGTAATAGCTAATAAAAGTATCAATGAACTTAATAATGGATCAATAAAAACTTTAAAACTAGAATATGATGATAAAAATACATAAGATGAAATAGGATATTTATATAATAGATATGTATATATAATATTATATATTCAGACAAGACAGCACATTCAAGGCAGACAACAAATAATACACACACAAACATTATATATATATTTGTTATTCATATATAATCATAAATATATGTATTTATTGTAAATAATACATAAATTTGTAAGAAATAATAGATAAAGAGACTATATATATTTTTTTCAGATAAATAAGAAAATAGTAGTACTTAATGACTGAGGTTTTTCCAAAGTCAATAAACAAAAACCACAAATCTGGAAAACTAACAGAACACAAAGCTGTATAAATTTGAAAAAATCTAAAACTAGGCACACCACATTTCAAAGAATATAAAATAAAATCCAAAAAGAAAATCTTTAAAGAAGCCATAAAATACATGCAAGAAAAATTTTATATTAGTTATTATATTATATATTTATTATATTAATCGTATAGTTACAAGATAGGGGTAAAAGATAGGGGAATGGGAAAAAGTGAGATTTGAGATATGTATGGGTATAAATTCTCAATGAGGGATATGATCATAATGTATTCCTAAAATGTACCAATAAACTAAATTTATTTTAAAAAGGACAATAGTCAAATGTATGGAGTTTTAAAATTTAAAATTCTCCTTGTTTCTGGATTCACTTTATTCTTGAAAACTAAATGCTTTCTCATAAGAATAAAGTATATTCACATAACACATGGAGTTAAAGTGGAAAATAAGTAGCAAAATAGTGGAAAAATCCTAATGTCTTTTGAGATGAACAACACACTAAAACATAAATAAATCTAATGTTAAAAAAATTGGGCCAGAGGGTTAGCTCAGTGGTTCCGGCGCCTGCCTCACAAGCGCAAGGTCCTGAGTTGGATCCCCGGAAACCACATATAATGCTGGGCGTGGAGACTCACGCCCACCAGCAATCAATACCACATACCACAGTGCCGGGGCGTGGTGGCTCACGCCTGTAATCCCAGCAATTGGGAGGCAGAGGCAGGAGCATTGCTGAGTTCGTAGCTTGCCTAGACTACATAGTGAGCCCAGAGCCAGCCCAAACTACAAAGCGAGACCTTTTCTCAAAAAAAAAAAAAAAACCTTAAACAAATGAAATTGAAAATACAAATTAGCAAAGTGTATGTGATGTGATACAATGATAAAAATAAATTTACAGTACCTAATTATGAATCAGAGGATTTTTTTTTTTTTTGAGACAGGGTCTCACTTTGTAGTTCAAGCTGGCCCTGAGCTCACTATGTAGCCCAGGCAAGTCTCGAACTCAGCAATTCTCCTGCCTCTGCTTCCTGAGAGCTGGGATTACAGGCGTGAGCCACCACACCCGGCCAGAAAAAAAATTTTGAAGTCAAAAATCTAATTGCTGTACTTTATAATAAAGAAGACAAAATTCAACACTAAGTAAATTAAAAGTTATAAATACCTAATATTTATTCTTCTGTCTGTCTGACTCTCTGTCTCTCTTTTTTTTTTTTTTTTTTGAGACAGGGTCTTGCTTTGTAGTTCAGACTGGCCCTCAGCTCACTATGCAGCCCAGGCGAGCCTTGAATTTAGCAATCCTCCTGGCTCTGCCTCCCCAGTGCTGAGATTACAGGCGTGAGCCACAACACCCGACTTCTCTCTTCTTTTTCTCATGTATCTTCCTGCCTCAGTTTCAAGTTACCACTTTTCTAATCTATTTCTTTTTTTTTTCATTTTTAAAAAATTCTTTATTGGTACAACTTATATACATCTCACAATCACACATAACATCGAGGAATTTGTACCAATATATGACACAAGTTAATTCTCATTTTTACCCATATCCCTAATCTATTTATTAACTGTTGTTAGGTTTTTTGTTTTGTTTGTTTGTTTGTTTTTTGAGATAGGCTCTGAACATATAGTTAAGGCTAGACTTGAGCTCACTGTGTAGCCCAAGTTAACCTCTTATTCATGGACATCGAGATTCAGCTTCCAGAGTATTCAGATTGCAGATGTGAATCATCAAGCCTGCCTTCTACTGTATTTCTATGATATTGACCCTTTCATATTCAGAAATGTGTGTTGATAGATACTTAATTTAAATGTATTGCTTCTTTCTATAATGCACTCAGGATTAAAAGTATTACAATGCCTCTTATAAACAATTATTATTTGTTAATTTCAACACAAGCAAAAGAATGAAAAGAAGCACTGATATTAATGCAGAGGTCAAAATGAAAACATGAACACAAGAGAAAAATAAAAAGCAACAAAATCTCAGTTTCTGAAAAGACCAAAAAATCCAATCTACCCCTAGCCAAGTCAGCCAAGAAAAATGTGAGATATAATTCATTATTAAAAATACATGTACAGCCGTCATGAGGTCCCCGAAAGGTTAAGGTGATGAACTGCTAAAAATAATATACATAATGTTTACATATATGCATATATATATGTATTTGCAAATATACACCACATTCTCTTAAGCATATGTGCTTAATTTGCATATATACATATACATTCATATGCACATTCATATATATCTATATATAATCCCTTCTGATTGCCTGAAAATTAAGTGGAGGCACAAGGAATACTATAAACAAATGCATGTTTCCAAATTTAATTATCTGATGAACATAGAAATTCCTGGAAACATCTAATCTACCAGAATGAATTCAATGGTAGATAATCTGAATAGAAGCATATTTATGGAAGGAATTTAATCATCAATTAATGATGTTTCAAAGTGGAAGTTACTGGCCTCAAGTGGCAAATACAATATCAAGAGCAAAAAAAAAATGGGAGCTGAGAATGTTTTGTTAACTATATGTCAACACTGTTTCATCAAGGATAACAAAAACATTACAACAGTACAAGAAAATTGTCATAGAGGAAATAGGATAGGCAGAAGTTATATATTTGGGCAATTTCATTATCCTTAACTCAATTTTCCTGTAAAGTTAAAGCTATTATAAAGATAGTCTAAAATTAATTTTAAAGTATTTCAAAATTTACTTGAGTTATTGAATATGCAGCATAGCATATTTAATTTCTCATCATTACTAATGAAATTAGATGTGATAACCAGGCAATGCTTTCAACTGGAATGTCTCACTACTTGGTACTTTAGTTATTCTTCTGATGAAATACATAAAGAGTATTGAATATACATTTTATATCAATGTCATAGGAAAGGAAATTGATGCCTAACATAATATGAGAGAGAGAGAACAAGTCCTAATATGACTCCATTACAGGGGGTTTTAGGGATATTTCAGGCAATATAGATGTAAACCATCGACACAGTGACAAATCTTTTCCTTGGTTACTAAGAAGTACATAAATTATGAGACATTCAAAATTGCATTTAAAAAAAACATTAAGTATAATATAAAGGTTACTCTTTTTTAATCTTTATGGGTACATTATATGCATACATCATGATCTCACTCAACATTGAGAATTTGTACCAGTATATTACATGATTTATTTTTTATTTTTTTTTTTTTTGAGACAGAGTCTCACTTTGTAGTTCAGGCTGGCTTGGAGCTCACTATGTAGCCCAGGCAAGCCTGGAACTCAGCAATCCTCCTGTCTCTGCCTCCCGAGTGCTGGGACTACAGGTGTGAGCCACCACGCCTGGCACTGTGGTATGTGGTATTGATTGCTGGTGGGAGTGAGTCTCCACACCCAGCATTGTATGTGGTTTCTGGGGATCGAACTCAGGACTTTGCGCTTGTGAGGCAGGCGCCGGAACCACTGAGCTAACCCTCCGGCCCTAATTTTCATTTTTTCCCATTCCCCTACCCACCCTCCAGTCTCCCACTCCCTTTATACAGAAGCTTTGTTTCCCTTTTTCATTACCATCACATTTTTTATTTTCCCTTTATTACCCCTATATACCATTTCCCTTTGGATTTTTTTCTGTTTACAATATCTATCATATATTCTAGAGGTCATATCCATGTTCAGTTTCTCATACTGGAGAAAAGATATGATTTTTACAGATCTGTGACTTATTTATTTCATTTATGAATATGTCCTGAAGACACATCCATTTGAGTATAAATGACTCAAAATTAACATTTTTATGGCAAAATAATACTCCATTTTATGGATAAACTACATCTTCTTTATCCACTTTCCAGTTGATGGTCATTTGGGTTGTTTCCAATAGTCAGCTATCACAAACTAGGCTGCAATGAACATGGTGCACAGATGTTACCATGATATGAATCATTTAACTCTTCCATGTACGTAGCAGGGGAATAGCAGGGCCAAACGGGACCTCTAATCCTAGTTTTTGAGGAATCCCCACATTGATCTCCACAGTGGTTGCACTAACATTGGAGAAGAGTACCTTTCTCCACACTGCCTCTCCAGCATTTATTGCTGGTTAAGGCAGTAGCCACTCTTCGTGGAGTGAGATGAAATCTCAGTGTTGTTTTTAATGGCATCTCTTGAATAACTCATGATGTTGAACATTTTTTCATATGATTCTTAGCTGGATTTTTTTTTTCTCTGAAAAGTGTCTCTTCATTTCAGATTAAAGGTTTCTCTTTCATGTTAACTCAAAATTGTGTTTTAGAGATTACAACAATTCAAGAGGACTTAAGTAATTTTGCAGTGAAATTTTCTCACAGAGATTCTCTGATTATTAATTACATTTTTAATTTCTTGTTCCTACAAATATAATTGAATTATCAGAATTTTGAAGAATTCTGACTAACCATATCAGAATATTCAATATTAGAAATATATTTAAAAATCCAAAAGGTTATAAAATGTTTAGGTTTTTTTGTTGTTGCCGTCTATCTATCATCTATCTATCTATCTATCTATCTATCTATCTATCTATCTATCTATCTAATCTATCATCATGATCATCTATCTATCATCTATTTTTGAGACAGGGTTTTGCTTTGTAGTTCAGGCTGGCCCTGAACTCACTATGTAGCCCAGGCAATCCTCGATCTACCACTCCTCTCTCTGCCTCCCCAGTGCGGGGATGACAGAAATGAGCCACCATGCCCAGCACTGTGGCATGTGGTACTGATTGCTGATAGGTATGAGTCATCATACCCAGTATTGTTGTATGTGGTTACGGGGAATTGAACAAGGATCTTGCTCTTGCTATACAGGCACCAGAACCATTGCGCTAAATCTCTGACCCCTCGAATGTTAAGTTTATATTGGCATACTACTTTTTTGTGAAGTAATACACATTTTAATAACAATTTTACCTATATACATATATGGAAATATGTATTAAACTATTTTGACTCTACTTAATTTGTTCTGACTTTAAACATTCCTGTTTGTCTCATTTTTAGTGTTTTTCTTTTCGTATGAAGGTGAAGAAAGCATAAGACCTTGATACGATTCCAATAATTTTGGCTGGGCATAATGAATATATTAATATAATGTTTTATATTTGCCAAAAAATTTTTTGTGCACTTACACAAATTTAATTTTTATGTTAGTACAATAAAATATTTTTTAACATTTTCCTCACTTTTCGTGTAAAATGCATGCATGGAACAATTTGTGGCATATCAAAACCCATCAGAAATAGCGCTGCTATCCAAACCCCAACTGTCTGTGCCTGAAATGTCCACTCCCATTCAATATAATATACTGTCAAATGCATGAACTTTTCTAGTAACAGAAAAAGTAGTTCCTGTCCTAAAATGTAGTATACAATTTCAATAACATATGTACATTTAGCTGTGGTTCACCTTTATATACTGTTACTGAATTGAAAGTACGGAAACTAGTATAAAGTATTAAACAGTAAAATGAAAAATAGTGTTCAAGTCTTTTCTGTTTTTCTTAGAAAGGTGGGCTAAGTTTGAATACAAGAAAAAAATGAAGAACGAGGATATTTACATGTATAGGAAAAATGCTACATAATGATAAATTATAGCAATTATTGAAAATGCATAACTCTTCAATTTTAAAATGCCTAAGTACCAATTTACCAACTGCCAAATCAAATAATAAAATGGAAGTTGTTTTCATTTGTGCTATATTTTTTCAGCATTAAGCCTGTGACTATGAATGTAACTATTGTGGTAATAATTTTAAATAAAGCACAAATCAAAGAAAAATACCTGGAGCAGCTTTTACTAACCAAATAAGAAATTATAACAAATAACTTCATGTCAAGGCACCAGTGCTATAATGATTTTAAATTACAACACAACATTTCTACAATTGGTTCCTCATTTAACATTTTTAGGACCTGTCAATAAAATGACTTTTGTTGTGAAATAGCCTATTCATTTTGATTAAAACAAAAATCCCTCAATGAAACAGAGACCGACTCTAACTCTTAAGCAAATGCCCAGAGAACTACTGCACATTCTCGAAGATTCAGATGGAGAAACAAAGATATGAAAATGTCAGTGTTGCTTGCAAATTCTTTTTTTTTTTTTTTTTTTTTTTGAGACAGGGTCTCGCTTTGTAGTTCAGGCTGGCTCTGAGCTCACCATGTAGCCCAGGCAAGCCTCAAACTCAGCAATCCTCCTGTCTCGGCCTCCTGAGTGCTGGGATTACAGGTGTGAGCCACCAGGCCCGGCACTTGCAAATTGTTTTTTTTTTTAATTATTATTTATATCTTTATTGCAAATTGTATATACGCATCATGATCACTCAATACTGAAAATTTTTACCAGTATATGACACAATTTAATTCTTAACACAACCTTTAAAATGCACTTCCACTTCATGGAAGTTGGGAAATGTTATGTATGATAGTTGACTAGAGATGCTCTTTGTTTTTTGATTGTTTGTTTTTGTATTGTACTTGTGCTGTAGAAATTGCAGGTTTTTCTACTTTGCCGTGAAACAAATGCCTTTTCTTATTCAGGCCATCAGTGTGGGCTAGTAATGATAAAAATTAAAGAAAATATAACTTGTTAATTTATATTACAAAAACTGTTTACCTTCTACATTGTTTTGCTTTCAAACATAACTAAATTATTTTGGTGACATCTATACATAATTAATTTAGGGAAAAAAGCTTTTATGCTTGTTTTTGGTGTTGTGTCTTCTCTTGAATTAGTCTGTCATATGAATGTGTCAATAGATAAGTGCTATAAATTAAATTGGATGTTCAGAAATGCATTATAGATACTTTAAAATTTGAAATAACGGCTTAAATCAACAGAGAAATGTTCACGGTGGTATTTATTTATTTATTTAGTTAGTTAGTTTTTTGAGACAGAATCTCCCTTTGTAGTTCAGCCTGACATGAGCTCACCAGGTAGCCCAGACTGGCCTTGAACTCGCAGTGATCCTACTGCCTCAGTCTCCCTAGTGCTGGGATTACAGGCGTGAGCCACCATGTCTGGCTCCTATTTACTTTAGAATGAAGAAGTAATCATAAATATCTTGGGAGATATAACAAAATATTGACGAAAAACAAATAATCATATTATGTATCAAGATACAATCTATTATAAATGTCTCTCCAAAGCCTCCTATGATCATAGTTTTTTTTTTTTTTTCAAAGCTGTCTGAAACTAGAGTGAGATGCTTGGATTAAGGGTATCAGTTTACTAAACCAGCTCACTGTGTATTTTGACAACTCTTTAATCTGAGGAGTATGGATAAAATAAAAGGGACCGAACAATGCTGTTATTTTTCCCTTGTTGCTTTTGCTCCCTCTGGCAACCGTGAGCTATGTTTTCTCCATGAGGCCTCTCTTCTGTGTGCCAGCTGATTATGGTCGGAAACCTCCACGAGATTAGCTAAAAAACCTGTTCCCCTTTAACTATGGCTGCCGAGTATTTTGCATCAGAAACTAGAAAAGTAACTAAGGCAACCATTATTAATTTTATTAAAAAGCGAGACATTCCTTGGACCGGAGGGTTAGCTCAGTGGTTCTGGCGCCTGCCTCCCAAGCGCAAGGTCCTGAGTTCCATCCCCGGTGACCACATAGAATGCTGGGCATGGAGACTCATGCCCACCAGCAATCAATACCACATACCACAGTGCCGGGCATGGTGGCTCACGCCTGTAATCCCAGCCAGCACTCGGGAGGCAGAGACAGGAGGATTGCTGAGTTCAAGGCTTGCCTGGGCTACATAGTGAGCTCAGAGCTAGCCTGAACTACATAGCGAGACACTGACACACACACACAAAAAAGCAAGACATCCCAAAAAATCATATTTCTGCACAGTATCTGTACCATAATCTTAAAAGTAAGTCTAATTCCATAGGTATTGTGAACATAAGAAGATGTGTTGTTATTAATATTTATGTAACAGCAACTAATTTGATTAAGATGTCTTTTTAGTGTCTTCTGGCATCTGCTAGGCTGTGAAAAATTCTTGGTTTGCCTTTCTGAGCATGAACATAAACATTTGGAACAAGTACTGGTCAAACATTCCACATACATAATGATCTCAATGTGAATTTTTATAATGATTTTTCATTATTAGAGTTTCATATAACATTGAAGAACACCACAGAAATAAAATGCCTGATTAACATATTATACTGGAGGATTTGTGCTATACACACACATAATATACATATATATATAATATAATATATTTATACATATATATGTCACATTACTAGTGAAGTTAACGTTGATAACTTATTTGAAGACTAGTAAGATAGACTTCTACACTTCACATTTGGTATATTTCCCTATATATACTTGATTCTTTACAAATAAGTCATGAGTCTAACCTAATGAAAAGCTCTTCCGCCTTCAAGAGGAATGCCTATTATGATACTATTTGAAACTACTTCATAAAGTATATTTATCTTCTGCTCTATTTATACACTTGTTTATAACAATTTTGTATCATGAAGTCTTAGTTTTTCTATTTTATGTCTATTACACTCAAGGTACTTATTTCTTAAATATATGGTTCCATGTTGCAATCATTCCTAGAACATATGATTGAACATTACATAGTAAAATGGAATAAAGATCCTTCCATGAAGCAATTATCTTAAAATATCTTGATTTCCATTTTTCTCTTAGATGTCTTTAAAAGTGGAATATGTTTTTCTAATTGTAGTAAAATAAAAATAATAAGTAGTCATAAGATTATAAAACGCTGTTGTTGACAATGGAGAAAAACTGAAGGCAAGATAAATAAAATAAGCTAGAAAAGGAAGAGAATATTTTATTTCCTTGTCTTTTGAAATAATCTACATGTTTATTTTAGACCAGTGAACACTTGGACTTCTAAGGAATAGTAGAACTTATGAAGTGTGGAGACAGTGTATAGACACTAATATTAATATAACTTTCATACAATGTCATAATTTCAGGCTACGTAATTTGTTTTATTGTACACAATTTCCTTTGGACCATTGCAGATTCTTTTTTATTGGTTTCTACATTCTTTTGACCTGCCATCTCTCATTTATTGGGCATTTCCTTTATTTTCTAAAACAATAAGATGCTCTAGGTTTACTAGTATGTTCCAGATGTATATACTAAAGTTAGTCATTTCATAAAGATTGTTGTAAGCTATTTTTGAGAAACATGAAACATGATTTTTAATTACATACACATGCATTTATAACTAGTTCTGTATTTTTACATGTGCTTATTTTAAACTTAATAAGAGGACCTAATGATGCTTTAGACTTTAATTCATTATCTCTATATCCACTTTCATCTTTCTTACCTCTGATTTCTATTTTTGCCCAAGTCATTTTTCTTTTATTTCTTTCTGCCAACACTCATATCCACATATAAACAGGGTGACTACGTTCTAATCAGGCAAGAGAGAAGTTGTTACTTGAAGTACACTTCTAGTTTTCAGAGTTTTCAAATTTTCTGTCAAAACAAAAGTTCCAAAGTTAAATACATCAGTTATATCTCCACATCTTCTCTGAAGACATGCCCTGATACACACTATACCTTGTGATACTTGTCATTTGTGTTATTTTTAACTGTTCTTTGTGCAGGTTAGTATAGGGCTGTGGATAAACCCATATAGTTAGGTATTTATCCATCACCATAAATGGTCCTTTTTGTGCCCCCTTTGTAGATGCTCTAAACCCTTTCCATCAATTCAAAGTGGTGAGTACCCTATAGAGTGTCCTGTTCTATCTTCTTTTCTTTAGGAAGCTGCATGTACACTTACCAATAGAATTTTATGAATCGATAATTAAGCCCATTACAAAATGTTATTTTGCAGTAATGCTATTTGTCTATTTTAAAACTCCTTGATTGTTTTGCAGACCATGATGAGTATAAATTAAGCTAGTGTGTACATTCCTGTACAGAATTGTTTTGTGACTCTACTTCCAAGTTTACCTGTCTAATATAAGAGTGTGATTTCTGGGTAGCATAAACCTGTATTTAAATTTTAAAGATATTGGAAATTGTCTTCTAAAGATGATGCAGCCTATTTCTTTCTCAGAGCTACTAATGGAAATCCTACTGGTCTTCACCTTTCCAGGATTTGCTATGATAGATTCTTGGATTTTAGCCATTCCAACAGGTAAATTGGTATATTACCTTGTGTTTTCAATTCATATTCTCATAACAACAAATGATGGTGATCATCCTTAGATATATTCATTTGATAACTTTTTATCTCCTTCAACATAGAATCTATATTGTGCCAGTATATATTTTCTCTCTTGACGTGATTAATTTTTGTTTGTTTGTTTGTTTTGGTTTTTTGTTGTTTTTTTTGAGACAGGGTCTCACTTTGTAGTTCAGGCTGGCCCTGAGCTCACTATGTAATCCAGGCAAGCCTCGATCTCAGCAATCCTCCTGTCTCTGCCTCCTGAGTGCTGGGATTACAGGCATGAGCCACCACACCCGGCACTGTTGGCCTGATTAATTTTAAGAGGTACTTATATTGTGGATGTCTCTGTTACTGAAAGTTTGATTTTTTTCTTTTTTGTGGTACCAGGGATTGAACTCGGGCCCTTGTGCTTCCATGGTAGGTATGGTACCACTTGAGCTAAATCCCTAGTCCTATTTGAAATATTTTTATAATTACATTTTCTTCTTTTCCATCCTTGAAGAATACTTTTTTTCAGAAAGCAAGAATTTAATTTTAACTTTAGTAAAATAAAGTCTTATGTATTTGTAATGAAGCTCCAATTTTTGAATCCATTAAGCTTCTCCTAGTATGTCCACAGTATATTATTAAAGTCACAGCTGCATAGATTTTCACTTTATTTTATTCTAGAAGTGTTATAGAGTGTTTTTACTATTATGTTTATAGTTTTTATTGAATTAACGCTTCTAAATTTCAAATTACACAGCCAAATTCATTATTTTGTATGTGGACATGAATAGTATAGTATCTTTTATTGAGAAGATTGTCCTTCTCCATGAGTTGCCTTCCCACATTTATCAAACTCAATTGACTAGAATAGTTTTTAACACTTAAAAATTGATTGGAAATGCAATGGTTGCTTCATAACCTATTATCTTGGATGTGAAGAAATTTAGTCTTCTGAAAGAAAACATAATGATGCTTGTAATATTTAGTGACTTGCTGCTTATACATTCAATAATAAAGTCAATTCAATAAGGTAGTACCATATGCTGGTAATGTATTTCTACAATCACAAATAAAATATTATGCTAACTTTCTGTGTGTCCTATGAAAAAAATGTAGAATGTCTCTTTGAATTTTTGAATGTCAATATATTCATATTTTTGTAATTTGCTTGTGAACTTTTTTTTAGCCATTATCACCAATATTTCACAATTGTTACTTTGAAGAGTATTGTAGCAAGGGTGATATCAAATAACACATACACAATTTTTTCGTTAGTTTTAGCTTTTTTTTTTTTGTCTTAGAGTTATCTGATAAGCAGACCCTACATTGGCACACCAATAATTACTGTTTCATAATTTTCTTAGTTTTTTATTACTCTTGGTGATTACAAGTGAGACTTGTCACTTCTTTCTAAACAACTGGAAATGTTAAAGTTATCAGAGTTTAGCATTTGATTAGTTTATGCTAAAATCTAAAGTTTAGGCATGTCACATTCTTCCATGATTAGGCTGGGATTGTAAGATGGTCTTCACTGACAACAGGTGGAGACTTTATCCTCTGGCTTGAAAAAGTAAGCAGCCAGTAGTGAAAGAGCTTCTAGACAAGAGCAAGTGGAAGGACTAAGCCTGCTCTACGAGCTAGGATAGGCTTCAGTCAACAGCTTCAATGAAAATGAGAGCCTCTGTTTCACAACTGCCAGGAATAAGATTGTCTTCATAATTCATGATCTGTGCTCTTAGCATCTTGGGATGGGGCCACCATCCAGATAGTAATCTTGACTGCAGCCTACTAATTGCCCTGAAACTGAGAAAGCCGCTCAAGCAGACCTGGATTCTTGAGCCAGGGAAACAGAGACATAGTGAATATGGGCTTCCAGGTGCAAATTTTATAATTTGTTGTACAAGAGTAGAAAGTTGATGCAGATAGTTGTATATGTTTGTTGATATTGTACAGTGCACAAATGCATGAAGTCACATTCACATCATGGCTTTAAATAATATACAAGCTCTCAGGTATATGACAGTGAGTTTTGTAATGTATAAAATTACCTGGGGGAAAGCATTTAGATCTTTCTCTTCTGTGTATCCACACCTCTTTGTATACAATAAATTTCACAGTTGAAAAAGATATATTGCAATGGGGAACAAAAAAAAAATAAAACAAGACAACCTTTTGTACACTTTCACAAAAAATAATTTTGTAAACTCTTCTATTTTAAAAGATCCTTAGAGATCATCTAGTCATTTTTTCATGTTTTGTGGATAAACTGTAACAGTTTTATTTTCCAATTTGTCCGAGAATTGATTACTTTTAGTTAATGCTGAAACCAGCTCATGTGTCTTGTACTTTGACACTCAGATTTAAATCATGTCTAGTGTATGATTTTGACAATTTGTTCTCATGTGTATTAGTAAATTATGTCAATGAAAACAAAGGTTAATCATTATAGTGCTTGTTCATTAAAGCTATAAGTTCAAGACTTGATTTTAATAACATGAACTAGAATACAAATGTGAATGTTTTCATGAGACTACTGGTTTTTCAAAAAGATTAGATTTACATTTCATTTATTTCATTAATAAAAAATCTCAGTAGCATTTTTAATGTTGATAGAAATTGAGAGGCCATCATGTATTTCAGTACAGCATATGATGGAGGCACTGATAACATTTACTGTGGACTGACTCTATGAGCATATTTGTTTAGCAGGAGTTTTGGAAAGTAAGGAAATGTTTTCTACCCAGAAGAAAGATCCACATATTGACTGCTCAATGTTGTGGGTGGGTAGGGACATGGGTAAAAATGAGAATTAACTTCTGTCGTATACTGATACAAGTTCCCCAATGTTGAGTGTGATTGAGAGCTGTATATAAAATGTACCAATAAAGAATTCAATTTAAAAAATTGTGGGTTCCCTAACCCTTAATCCTCCCAGGTACTGCTACCTTCAAAATCCACCAATATCAACTTCTACTTCACATTTCTTTGTGAAACCTGAAGTCCAAGAAAGTGGGACCAGAAATGCTGCTTACCGCTACTATGTTCTGTGAATAATAACATCCATTTTCACTTTCCTAGAAATCTCTTATCTTCTGAATGCATCAATAAAAGTGTGATAAGCCAATTTATTAGAAATAGAAGTATGGAAAATTGAAGATCTTACAGATAAAATGACATATTTTCAAGAGAAATATTAATGACTTTTTGTTAGTATTCTCTCTGCTATTAAGAATCCCTGTTTAGAAATTTCAGTTTACACACATATATATTTATATATAATTTTTAATTAAAATTTTCATTTATCGGGCCAGTGATTTAGCTCAGTGGTTCCGGCACCTGCCTCAAAAGCACAAGGTAGGGAGTTCAATCCCGGTAACCACATATAATGCTGGGTGTGGTGACTCATGCCCACCAGCAGTCAGTACCACATACCACAGTGCCAGGTGTGGTGGCTCATGCCTGTAATCCCAGCACTCGGGAGGCAGAGACAGGATTGCTGAGTTCAAGGCTTGCCTGGGCTACATAGTGAGCTCAGGGCCAGCCTGCAGTACAAAGTGCGACCTTGTCTCAAAAAAAAAAATCATTTATCAAAAAAGAAATCTCTTTAAAATCACCGAAATTTATAATGGTAACATTTTGAAAACTAAAAAGTAGAACTGAAGAATTTGTCCTTGCAATTACTTTCTTTATATTTCAAAATTTTAACTAGTATAATTTTGTTTATAATGTATGCATGATCAATAAAGTTTCATTAAAAAACTTTATATCCTATTTTACCTAAAGTTAAAAAGAATATATCACTTTATATTTTATGTTAGGTATAAAAATCCAGAAATGTATACCTAGGTTAACAAAAAATTATCACTAAATACATTTATTACCTTGATATTAAAATTTTATATAGCTGTTTGAACTATGCAATGTCTTCCAGACAAGTTCTGTTTATTTTTTTCTGAGAAATTGCCTCAGAGATATAACCATAGTAAATTAACATCATTTCTGTTCTGGAAGCTTAGATTATTCATAGTATTCTCATTTGTCTGCTTGTGGTTCTATTGGCGAAGAAGTTTTATTCAATTTAGAAGGACCATCGCCATGATCACAGAGTCCTGCTGTTGAGAATAAAAAGCGTGTAATTCTAACACATTGACGAAAATGATCACACTGTTTACATGCAGTGATGATGTTAATGAAAATAGGTCACACCATTAAACAAATGTTTAACCCACTTAGCAGAATAAATTTTCACTGTTAAGGTAATTTGTTAATTGCTTTTCCTTGATTCGAGTACTTCTTGGCACTTGAATTTTTTTAGACACTGTACACACTGGTTTAATTTCAATGCTTTTAAATTTATAGCTTAATCCATCTTATAAATTTTATTACAATACTACTTTAGAACACATAATCTGAACATTAGAATAAAATTATTTTGATATATTTTCATGGAAATAGACTAACACAAAAACAAGCTTGAAGAATGAAGTTTGGAAAATTTGCAGATGGAAGCTAGAAAACTAGAATGTTCTTAATTGTATAATATGCTAGGACCATTTTTTCTAATTGTGAAAAATATTAAAACACATAATGAAATACTAAAATAATTTTTGGATTTCAAAAGCTTATAACAGTAACTCTTTGATACTACTTTTCAATTCTGAAGGTGTAATTTAACTTAAATTCATTTTCTTTTTGTATATAGTAAAGTTGTTATAACTAGGTATATGCTTTTTATGGCAGCTGATGAAACAACCTTTATAAAATACATATTATAATGCCCATAAAATTAAAAGACTCAAAACATCTAACTTCTTCACTATTATGATTTTAATCAAGCCCTCCCATTGTAAATGGTGTCATGTAAAATCCTAATTATAGCAGGTCATATCTTGGTAATGTAGTGTTGACCATATTTAAATACAGAAGTCATTAAGTTTGATAGGCTGTCGTGTTCAGAGCTGGGGCTTTGAAAGCCTATTGGTTTGTGAAAGTACTCACAAACCTCACTAAACCGCTGTTCGCAGCTGGTTCTGCCCAGAGGAGGTCAGTCACTGGAGGTAAGACCTCTCCCACTCAGGCCCCCCCGTCTCTCTTTGTTTCTTGGCTGCTATAACGTGTACAGATTTCCTCCATGTGCCCCTTTCACCATGCAGTTGCTACATTGGCTCAGCCTGACCATTACTGAAATTTCTGAAACTGTGAGCCAAAGTAAATCTCTCTGCTTTGAATTTGAAGGTGTTGAGTCCTTGTCTCACCAAAGAGAAAGTGACTGAGGATGATTTGGCAACAAAAGGAGTGGGGTGATTGCATTGACTGTACTTTACCATGGTTTAGAAACCTTTGGAATTGTTTTGAAGAAGGAATTTTGGAAGGTTTGGAGTTGGAGGCTAGAAAGCTCTAGAATGCTCTAAGCTAAGCTTGCTGACAAATTCTCACCAGAGGACAGAATAGCAGAATGCTCATGGCAGTGCAAAGTGTAAAAGCCAGACTCAGGAAGTCTCATTTCAGAGCAAGGACTCCACTGACAGTTGGACGACAGACAATACACACTACACTCTAAAAAAAAAAAAAAAAAATATATATATATATATATATATATATATATATATGTCTACATATATATTGCCTATGTCATAAGAATGTAGAAAGTCAAGAAAATGTCAAGTCATCGAGATATTCATGCTGTGCAACGGTTACTTTTTATAGCCATATTGTATTGATAATCAATCAATCAATCATAGGCGGATTGCATTGATAATCAGAAGAAAAATGCCCATTTGAAAAGTTTACAGTTTCATCAGAAAGGAAAGACCTAATATTTTCAGGTATAACCACTATGTTCTCTCCATGCTGAGCACTGAGCTGACAGGATTTTATGTTTGCATGGATCAGTTTTGGTCTTGCTTTATCCTACTCTTTCTACTTCTGTTTCTCACTTTGGGAGTAGCAATGTTTATCCTTTACCATTTTATGACAATAAAAATAGCATTCTCTTAAAAAACCTTTACAGAGGATTGCAAAAAAGTTTGCCATGAGTTACGAGGAAGACTTTAGAGTAAGAATGTTAAGCACTGTTCAAATGGTTTAGACTTTGGTGGCTTTTAGAAATGAACAAAATACATTTTATATAATGAGGTGAACATATGTGCTTTATGGGCTTGGGTAGAATGTTAGGGTTTAGATCTACAATGTCCCCCAGAAGATCATTTGTTTAAAGGCAAGAATTTTAGCCAATGACTGGGTCGCATGGGTGGTGTACTCACTAGTGGGTGGCTATTAGGAGATGGGGATTGGTTGGTAGATGCAGGTCACTTTGGCGGAGAAGGCTAAGTTTTCCCTGTCTCTGTCTCCTCTGTTTCATAGATACCATGATATAAACAAACAAGGTTATGGGATAAAAATATCGGTGTCAAGCATACTCCTTAAGATTTATTAATTAGGGAAAGCTATCCTTGATGACTCATGTTTTCCAGATAGCTCTATACAATTCTCCCATATAATACAAAATAATGTGTTGTAATATTAAACAATATTTATGGCAATTTTATTAGCAAAATTTCTCTCTAGTTAAACATATTTTATAAGCTGAGTTGTTTTCTAAATATTTCACATATGGAATTTAGTAATAATCTATGAATTATTAAGCTCATATGCAAAGCTTCTATTTATATCATACTAAAATATTGCACATTATAAACTGCAGTTTTCACAATTATTTCTTTCTATTTTAATAAATAATTTTAAATTATATTAAAATAACAAATATGTGGAAATAATTATACAAATAATGCACATTTTAAAATAAACAATTCTATAAACCAGTAGAATGTAAAACAACTTTCCTAAGTATTCCTTGGAGGACTTATATCTAGAATATTTACAGAATGCAAAAATTTAGAACCTCACAATGCCGGATGTGGTGGCTCACGCCTGTAATCCCAGCACTCGGGAGGCAGAGACAGGAGGATTGCTGAGTTCGTGGCGGCTTGCCTGGGCACCATGGTGAGCTCAGGGCCAGCCTGAACTACAAAGCGAGACCCTGGCTCCAAAAAGAAAAAAAAAAAAAATAGAACCTCTATACCAAATAAAAGACTCAACCAAAAATATATATATAAAGGAATAATAGATGCAAGACAATGTAAAGAATTAATGTGAGTGATATTTAATAGACACTTCACAGAAGAAAAAATACAAATGACCAATGAATACATGAAGGGGTGTTCACCATGTATGTTTACTTGATCACTGAGAAGGCAAATTAAACCAACACTGAGATTCTATGCTACTGTGAAAGGAATGACCATCATCAAGAAGCCAAATAATGGGCTGGAGATTTAGCTCAGTGGTTCCTGTGCCTGCCTACCAAGCACAAGGTCCCTGGTTTGATATTGGGCACGGTGACTCACATCCACAAGGAATCAGTACCACAGTGCCAGGTGTGGTGGCTCACACCTGTAATCCCAACTCTCCAGAGGCAGAGGCAGGAGGATTGCTGAGTTTGAGGCTTTCCTGGGCTACATAGTGAGTTCAGGGTCAGACCGGACTACAAAGTGAGACCCTGACCAAAATAAAAATAATGATAATAATAATAATAATAATAATAATAATAATAATAATAGAAGAGGAAGAAGAAGAAAGGAAGAAGGAGGAGGAGGTGTTTGGTGACAAACTCTGAAACTGTGTTTCTGTCTCTTTTTCATCCTTCTTTCAGTAGAGTTGAAAATAGATCCAGGTCCTCTCTCATGTGAGGGATATGCTACAACGCAGAGCTCTACCACCAGCCCCTCCAAAGTCGTAAGAGGTATTGAAAGAGTTTTTTTTTTTTTCAAGAATCTTTGAATAGCAAACAATTTCGAAATGTATAAATAATGTCCCTCTCCAGGGCAGAGGGCAGATTCTTTTAAATAAAATAGTAAAGGTGACGTTTTACTCCAGGACAAATATGAAGTAGTTGGTTTGCACCCACTGATACATGGCGGTTTTATAAATTAGAATTTCCTCACTGGTGATACAGATGCACTGTGCACACAATATCCACCTCTGGAAGCAAAGGACCTGACCCTAATTGAAAGCTTGTGCTAAGTATTCCACCGAAAGGAATAAAAACCACTGTTTTTTTACCGAATATCTCCTGCAACATCTCTTAAGTCTCTGCTACCAGTTGTTGTTATGAAAGAGGTGTAATAAATTCCCAATCAGCATCCAAAGGGGAGCCAAGAAAAATGTTCTTGAGGAAAAAGTATGGTTTGTAAAATAAAACAAGGAAATCAAATGAGTAGGCCAACCCATGCAAGTCATAAAAAAAAAAAAACAGAAAACATGAACATTTTGATTTAATGACAGCATAAAACATTCATAGTTTTTTATTATCCTTCTCCTTTTTTATTTTTATTTTTTTTTTGAGACAGGGTCTCGCTCTGTAGTTCAGGCTAGCTCTGAGCTCACTATGTAGCCCAGGCAAGCCTCAAACTCAGCAATCCTCCTGCCTCTGCCTCCCGAGTGCTGGGATTACAGGCGTGAGCCACCATGCCTGGCACTGTGGTATGTGGTATTGATTGTTGGTGGAAGTGAGTCTCCACGCCCAGCACTGTATGTAGTTACTGGGGATCGAACTCAGGACCTTGCACTTGCGAGGCAGGCACTGGAACCACTGAGCTAACCCTCCAGCCCAATTATCCTTCTGCTTTTTAACCTCATTTGTTTAATATTGGATGCCATATAAACTGTGTAATTAGACCAACCTGTGTTTAATACTGAGTAATACAGATGTTGCTTTGTGGTAATTCTATGTGTTTCCAAGCTAAGATTGTTTAGTTTTTACAAAGAGAAAAAAAAAGAGAATCAAGGAAAATATTTTGAAAAAGTTACCTCTCTTTCTCTCAGTTTTCTAGGAAATTGTGGAAATTCAACCTCTTCACTTAATTTAATAATTTAAAAAATTTTGTTCAGTCCTCAAAGTGACTTCCTTTAGTTCAGAATCAGTGTTCCTACTACTCTTTTGATTCATTCTGACTGGAACTCAAGGACACTTAATTAACAGTATCATCTGAGAAGACACGTACCTCTTAAATCTCCATTATTTAGTTTTGCGTAAAACATTTGCTTCAAAATGAATTGTTGAAGTTTTATAATTTTGATCAACTACTAACATATTTTTATGACATAGTGGAGTTTGGTAATGTGGGAAAAAGCTAATGTAAATCCATTTATTATCAACAAGAAAAAAGCTATGGTGTTTTGTTTTGCATCATGACCTAATTATGCTTTTATGTGTCTTCTCCTGAAATGATAGAAAAACCCTCAATATTTTAGTTTCTCTCCTTCCTCCTATTTGCCAAGTTTCCAAAGCTCTTACGCAGTGCTCATGTATTCAGTGTGTTAACACACTCCCTGAGTTATCTGTCCATACAGTTACAAATGTCTATTTTCCAGATCAGCAACTCCTTCCCTGATATACTTTCATGTGCTTGTAAAAGGAAAAATCTGTTTCCAAGGTCGCCGTGTACACAGCACCGTGTAACTGAAGCAGAAATACAGAAACCATAATCGGCAAGACAATTATGATGATGCCCCAGAGAAAGACTCAACATAAAATACATGCACTTTTATTAAAATTTGTTAGATGAGCTTACAGGATAAGAAGTGGAAGGGTCCCAGTAAGTCCCGGCCAGATCAGAGACCACTGAAGAATCCAAACTTGGAGCCTCCAAGCCAGACAACAGAGGATCCAGTAGCGGTCAAGATAGGAAGGTCATGGCAGTCCAAGTTCCAAGTGCGTGTGAGAATGCTGGAGGCTTCGTGGAAAGCTGAAGAGTCTTCAGGGAAGGCTGAAGAAACGGAAGACAATGGCAACAGACATGCCTAGAGCCCCTCAGAAATGGTGTGAGTGGGAAATACTTCTTCCTCTTTTGATTCTATATAAGCAGCAAGCCTATCAATTGGTGCCACTCACATCTGCGTGAGTCCTTCCTCCTCAGGTTTCAGGCCTACAGGTCCACACTCCACAGACACACCCAAGGTTTCTTACTCTGCTAGGTGGTTCTTATTCAATTCAGGTTGACACATCACATTTAATGGTCACATACAGTGACTATATGTCTAACAATAAATCACACGTACATAACCCGCAAACACGCAGTTGTGTGAACCTTCTTTCCAAATGCTTGTTTAGCAGTAGTGCTGAGAATCATAAATGTTATGTATAGTAGTTCGTTAATGTAATATTTCAGATACAATGGATTAATTGATTTATTTCTTTTTTTAACCAAAAAGCTGTTTGTAAAATTGGTTGTCTTAAAATGAATATTTGTAAATTTTGTTCTTGCTGTTTTATTGAAATATTTTCATATTAATATCTACTCATTGTTATGATGCATTTTTTTTGAGACAGGGTCTCGCTTTGTAGTTCAGGCTGGCTCTGAGCTCACTATGTAGCCCAGGCAAGCCTCGAACTCAGCAATCCTCCTGTCTCTGCCTCCCGAGTGCTGGGATTACAGGCGTGAGCCACCACGCCTGGCACTTATGATGCATTTTTTACTATATCTTCTTTGAAGATTTACTTTGTGTTTCTTTTAAGGTCGAATGCTGAGTTATTTTTCTTTCAAAAATGCTTGCTGTCTAGTAGAAAACAATTTAGCTGCCTGTGGGAAAAAGTTTAATGTTTACAACATAAAGTTTTTAAATTGTTATTTCTCTGTCATACATGTATTATCACTTCTTTTAGTGTATTAGATTTATACAGCCTGTTTAATACAGCTATAGGTATATACAAAGTTTAACATACTATTATCATATCTTAACATTTTTACATATGGCACAGTTTAATAGTTTAAAGCTGTTAAGCAACTGAAGTTGAAGAACAACTTAGTTACCCAACAATTTTACCTGCTCATTTGAAAATATATAAACATTTTGTAATGTCAGATACATTTTTTTTTTTTGAGACAGGGTCTCGCTTTATAGTTCAGGCTGGCTCTGAGCTTACTATGTAGCCTAGGCAAGCCTCGAACTCAGCAGTCCTCCTGTCTCTGCCTCCCGAGTGCTGGGATTACAGGCATGAGCCACCACGCCTGACTGTCAGATACATTTTTTCAAAATTTCTTCATGTGTAGAATTCAAGATTATTTATTTGAATCAAATTTGTTTTCCAAAAAGAGAGACAAGTAAAGAAAAGTGGAAATGGAAGTCACAGAATGATTCATTCAGTGAATTAACATCCATAAAAACCACTTATCACTTAATCTTCTAATTAAAAACTGCTTTATCGGGCCGGAGGGTTAGCTCAGTGGTTCCGGCGCCTGCTTCGCAAGCGCAAGGTCCTGAGTTCAATCCTGGGTAACCACATATAATGCCACGCCCACCAACAATCAACACCGCATACCACAATGCTGGACGTGGCGGCTCACACCTGTCATCCCAGCACTTGGGAGGAAGAGACAGGAGGATTGCTGAGTTCGCGGCGGCTTGCCTGGGCACCATAGTGAGCTCAGGGCCAGCCTGAACTACAAAGCGAGACCCTGTCTCAAAAGCAAACAAACAAACAAACAAAAAAACCCTGCTTTATCTAAATTTTTTATGTTTGCATGAAACATTCCGAGAACTACATTCTATAAGCAAATTTTTAGCTTTGTTTTATAACCTACATAAAATTTTGGCTCTGGTTATAACTTGAACTTTTATGCCCATATGGTATCTGTAAAACATATACTTGCATTTATGTGTCTAATATCAGATAAAGGATCACGTAAAACACATTAAATATGTTTGTACATTTTATGGGTAAGTAAGCTAAATGACACCATAAAAATATGCTGAAGTTCAATTGAAATTATTTTTATCTATTTGGTCTTTTAAAAATTTACAATGCTGTGTGTAGACAGAAAGAGGTGGAGGAGGAACAGAGAGGGAAAGTGTGACAGGAAAAGGAAATGAGAAAGAAAAAATGTAAGAAAATATTTACAGCTGGTGAAAGTAGTATCAGGTATTATTTTATGATTCTTACATTTTTCTGAAGATTTAAATCTTTTCAATTTAAATTAGAAATACAGTGGGGTAGTAGCATATATATGCAGTGCTATAGGAATACAAGATAATTACATTCTAGAAGATTATTAACAGCTGGTCCTATGAAGCAGACTGTTGTATGACCTAATTTCTAAGTCTGAGACCTCAGAGATGAGATGTCATGGTAACCAAAGCCCAAGAGTTCTAGAATGTGACCCTTGAGTCTCAGTTCCTGAGGACCAGGTAGGAGATCAACCAGTCTGGTTCATCGACCTCTCTTAGTCCACAGCAGAGAGAACAGATTATTCTTTGATACAAAGTTGTTAACTCCCAAGATGTCACCAGCCTAAACGTCACAACAAAGGTCAGAGGTTACATATGTCAGGGAGATGCATTCATTACAAGTGGGTGTTGAAATGTGAAAATATCTTAAAACAATAGAAAATTGCACTTAATATATGATAAAATACACAGTTTTTAAATTGTCAGTAATAATCGAGACCTTCAAAATATTTGCCAGGGTTCATGGCATTTCTCATTGGTGATTAACTGTTGCATGTCATATACCCTTAGAAAATATGTGTTTTAACCAAACCATGGTGCTAGCTGTATAGTTTAATGTTAGTCTCTTCAAAGGCTCAGCCACTCTGGACCTGGAACTTGTGCACCTAACGTGTAATAACACTCAAGGAAAGCATTTTTCTCTTCAGGTGAGCTGCGCCTTTCTCCAGAGGATAAAAGTAACTTACCAAGGGTCACAGCAAGTAGAAGACCCAGTGGATCAAAATCCCCATTTTATTATGTATTCTTTTTATTTAACTCTCCTACCATCCTCTCAAAACCTTGTTTGTTTTTAGTTTTGGTCTTCTATTTGCTCCATCTACTTTTCCAACTTTTATTTAGAATAAAATATTCAAAAAAAATTTACAATGCTTCACAGCAAATTAAATATTTCATTTCTTCCATTTGCCACATGTACTGCCCCTCCTTTCATTTCTCTTGCCTCTCTTTGTTTTATTTTACTTTACTCTGTTTTCCTTGTAGAAATACTAGTTTTCTTATAGACATCCTTGTTTCTCCATTTATTATTTTTTTCTTAACACTATTTGTCTACTAGCTAAGTACATTTTGGTGCTTAGTGTAGCCTAGGTATGCATGTTTTTCTTCTCTACTTATGTCTTACAATGTAAATAATAATATCTTCTGTGCTTGCCTTTTCAAACATACCATACACTTTTAAACAGGTAAAGGGTTATGATTGATTTTAAAATATGTATTTAATAATTATTTCATTCTATGGCTGCTAATGGAGTAGGTACAAGAGTTAATGCATTATAAGTAATCATTACTTAGGATGCTTACACCTTTCTGAGGATAACGGTTTCCATGTTTTGAGTATGCTGTAAGTGTGTCCTCTAGAAACTCACGATTCCCATGTTGGTCCCTGGTGTGGTGATGCTGAGAGATGGTAGAAGCCGTATGGGCAGGAGTGTGGTGCTAGTGTAGAAGTCACCAGGATGAAGTGTTCAGTGTGGTCCTCACGCGGTCCCCAGAAGTTCTTACAACAGCGGGTTGTTATAGAAACACTGTCCACAACCTGGATCCCCCTGCTTTTCTCGCTTGCTCCGTGGCTGCTCTCCCGGAGGCTCTCAGCACTGTTATGTCACCTCCCTACGGGGACACACTCAAGGTGGCTCCCAGCAGGTACCACACAAATGGAGTTGCTCAATCTTAGACTTTGCGCCATCAACTATATGAAATAAGTACATCTCTTTTCTTCAGAACTAAACAATGACAAGGATTTGGGTATGGCCACAGAAAACAGGCAAACTTACTAAAATAATACTATATAAACTACGTACAACAGTTTTATAAGAAACACAAAACAACAACATAGGATTAAGGAAACAAAGGAGTGAGAAACGCTGAGTAAGTTCTACGAATTCACTTTAAGTGTATCTTGTTACTGTCTATAGCAGTGGTGGTGAACCTAGGACTTGTGTTTGTGTTTTACTTTAAAATGAAAAATGTTAGTGGACAGTTTTTGTTTTGTTTTTACTAAACGAAAACCTCAATGTTCTAATTTAATAGGAGTGCTGGCACTTTGGTGTAAGTAAGTGTGCTTGAGAATGGAGTTTGGTACCGGAACTCTGAAATGTCTCAGTGGTCTAGACTCTCCCAAATTAACCTCATGTTGGATTCACCCTTCCTCATCCGGAACTCACATTTAATAGTTACCTTTCTGTTTTAAAGTTTTTGATGTGTTTCTCAATAATTATGGACCTAAAGAGTTAATGAACATAACTAATGAGTAGAATATAACTTATCTTCAAAGGAAACAAAGTGCTTTGGCTCTACTTGACCACAGCAGCTCTGCTTCCCAATTTCTTACCTATGTTCAACAGCAACCTGAAATTTGAAATGTCCAGGAATTAATAATTCATATTACACTGGATGCTGTTCTCTGCAGTTATAGTGATATAATTATAGTGATATAGTTATAGTGTAATAATTCATATTACACTGGATGCTGTTCTCTGAAGTTACAGTGAAATCTTGTACCATTCTGCTTTGCCTTTTCGGGAATGTTAACCACTCCTTCATCCAGGTGTTACCCTACCTGCCACTGGTCCCGTGGTAGCCTCTTCAGCCACTGTTTCACAGTGCTTGTCTTCTTGTAATTTGTGTGCAGTACCTAATGATACCACTATGTCTACATTATCACTTCTCATCATCTCATCACGTAGCTCTTGTGTTATCTCATGCTGTGGCTACAAGAAATGTGAGTATAACTGGATCTATCATGGTTCCTGGATCTTTCTTTTGGGGCAACAAAGATTGAGGAATAGCCAAATGTCTGTTTATTGGAAAGAATAAAAGAAAAGCTATCTGCAATTCAGAAAAGGGCATTCCATGAGGTGGATGCAGAATTGTAACTCTACTGGCTTTTATCCAGTGTTGGGGATCAATGTATATGACAGAAAGCAGGAGTGATCTTGGTCGTGGGTAGTAGGTCTTTGATTCTGGGAATGTTATCTATGTATTTGTGTTTCATTAATCTTCATGTCTGCCCCGTTTGGTTAAAGACTTATTTCTTGTTTCTTGTGTTTTAATAGCTTCACATAATCTGTTTGGGTGTTAATACCGACTTAAGCTCCAACTTTTAGTTTATTTGAAGTTATCTCTTTAGGATTTGCGCCTGCTCTAACATCCCCTATATTCTGGTTTCATTAGTAGAATTCAGTGAGATATTTTAAGAAAGATCGTGTTTGCAATCTTTTTACTATTGTATGCAAAAATTATTTTTCTAGGGCCAGAGACTTAGCTCAGTTATTCCAGCACTTGCCTCGCAAGCACAAGGCCTAGAGTTCGATCCCGGTAACCACATACAATGCTGGGTGTGGTGACTCACGCCCACCAGCAATCAATACCACATACCACAGTGCCAGACATGGTGGCTCACGCCTGTAATCCCAGCACTTGGGAGGCAGAAGAAGGAGGATTGCTGAGTCCCAGGCTTGCCTGGGCTACATATTGAGCTGAGGGTTAGCCTGAACTACAAAGCGAGACCCTGTCTCAAAAAAAAAAATTATCTTCGCTATACTAGATCTTTTATTAATATCTTATTGTGCCAAATTTATAAATTAGATTTTAGAATACTTTTTTATAAAGTATGACTAGAATTTCAGACTGATGATAATGCTGTTACTTTTAATTTGATGATCACACCACAGTAGATATTAAATTATATACACATATTAAATTATGTGTAAGTATTCATATATTTTAAGCTTAATAAAATTTTTAGAAAATATTTCTTAATTAGACCAAAATTTCACATATAATGTTCATATGCAATTATTATTCAAAAATATGAAGAGTTTTAGATTCTTAACACTACTTTGTTTTTCCTAGCCACATGGGAAATGTAATGTAGTAGTTTTTTTAAACTGAATATATGTGGCCACCCTCCCCCACTAAATTCATGCTAATTAAGTTCTAATTTCCAATGGGGTTATATTTGGAGTAGAGAAGTGAAAATATATGATGATAGAAAGTTGAGACCATGATGGGATAAAATCTCTATCCTTACAAGAAATGCCAGAGAGCTCAAACTTTATCCCTCTGTCCACCTCTTCTTCCTGCCTCTCATTCTTTCCATCACGTGGTCTCAGCATATGCAGAAAGAAGAGGTCACGCGAGACCCTGGCAGTGAAGCGGCGCCTACACCCCCAAGGAGGATTTCAGCTGGTACCACTCTTCTGAAAGTTTGAACTTGTATTTCCATCATTCAAAGTTATAGAAAATAAATTAGTCTTCACCCCACTAAGTGTGTGTTGCTTTGTTATGGCAGCTGAATCAAATCAATAAAATTTTGAAATAATTTTACATACACAGCAAATTAATTTGTCTTTAAATTTTCTAGAAATTTAGATTTCTCCACAATAATGTTGCCTGTTATGAATGAAATTTTGTTAGAGCTTTGATTCTACATGGAAATATAAATGAAAGGACATGATAAATTCAGTGTGAATAATATATATGAATATATTTTTGACAAATACTAATAGAAGATAACTGAAATACTATTGCATAAACTCAGTGAAAAATACCCAAAATACCTTAAAATTGAACTTAGAGAAACAAATGGGAAACACTGCCTTGAGCTGTGTTGAAGGCCACTCATGTGTTTTTATGTTGGTGATTGATCAAAACGATTTTATTTGAGTTAATATGCTCATAGGACTAGAGCAGGTTTAACATTGAACAAGGTAACAGAGAACCACACATCACTCTGCAATAAGAAATACTAAACAGACTTAAATTATATGAGAATGATTAAATAATTAGTTGGGGCATGTGAAAATTAGAGACATAGTAAAGTATGTGAAAATATGCCAATAGGGAACTGGGGAGCAAATCAAAAGAAAAATATCTTGTACATGTACAAATGAAGAAACCAATTATACTTTGTTTAAAAGCACATTTTAAACTGTTATAAATGAAGACTATTCAGTAGAGCTCTGTATAAAGCCTCATTTGTAAAAAGAACGAGAATGACAAAAGACTGATAAAACTATCTTTATTCTATACAAGGTATCCTATGTAGAAAGTGATTATTTCCAATAATGTAGAGGTTTCTTTTAAAAATTCTTCCATCAAAACTTCTGAAGAAAATAAAAGAAAGTGGTTTCTTTGACAGTAGATTAAATGTCCATTGTGTAAGACATACATATTTTCTTTGAAGACTTTTTTTCTGTCATGATGATCAGACAAATGTTTTACATAATAGCAGGGAGAAGGATTTACAGAAAGTAATTACTTTTTGAACAATATTAAACTCTGTAGCTACTGATATAAAAGGCTATTTGGAACTTTAAATATAAAATTCTTAAGAGATACAAGTAACAATTACAGGGATTTCTCTTGTTTTGATTCAGTGTCATATAGAACTTAAGAATGTAAGGTTTTCTACAAGTTGATATGAATATTATACAACCAAGTACTCACCTATTAAAACTGAAAAATTGAAAATTTTGAGAATACAAGGGTAGCATAGAATGTATACAAATTTATGTAAGCTTTATTGGTTGGCATCTATTTATTTAATAGTATCTTTTAATCCTTTAAACTCAAAATTAAACATTTCTAAATGTCATATGTTGCACATTTATAGGTAATGATATAAGTACCAAATCAGAACTTTCTGAGTGTCCATTTGCAATGATACAAATTAGTAAAACTGAATTAATTGTAGTAAAATTGAATTAATCAGGATGAATTTTACCTGTAACATGAAGCCATAACTAGAATTTAAAAGATTGGTAGTAGTATATTTACTGTTTCCCTTAATGTAAATATTTCTGCTTTTAATATTCATGCTGTTCTTTCATGCAAACTTTTATTATTTTTAGACATTAGGAAATACCAGTTAATGGTATTATATTCTCCACATTTAATTGTCCATGTTCATGACTGCTTCTTTCTCACATTTTTTTTCTTTTGTATTCTTTTTTTCACTATTTTATTTTTGGGGATGAAGTCTTACTATATATTTCAGGCTGGACTTGAAGTCTATGTCGTCCAACTTGGCCTCAAACTCACAGCTTCCAGAACGCTGAGATGACAGCATGCACCGAGAAACATGGCCCATTTTCTTGTTTACTTTGGGTGGTTACTCTCACAATTCTTTGATTGCTTCACTTGTAAATATACTTACCTTCTCAACGCTTAGTATCAAGCTTTCATGTAAAGATTAAAAAAAAAAATGGCGGGCATGGTGGCTCACGCCTGTCATCCCAGCACTCGGGAGGCAGAGACAGGAGGATTGCTGAGTTCGCGGAGGCTTGCCTGGGCACCATAGTGAGCTCAGGGCCAGCCTGAACTACAACGCGAGACCCTGTCTCAAAAAAAAAAAAAATTAACTTCTTAAGAACTGTATTGTCCTTGATATTTTTGTATGAAGTGCGCAGTTCTCCAAGACTTTCATTTGTTTCACTCACTCCATGCTTACATTCTTCTTTTTGCTCTTGCTTTATCTGCTCTCACACTGAAGAAACACAAATGGCTTTGCACATTTAACCTCGTGAAATCATTTACCTGGACATGTCTCTTTGAAAGTGCGTTTTTTT
>PVIC010018389.1:8738-31738 GCA_004025085.1 Thryonomys swinderianus
TCTCTCTCTCTCTCTCTCTCTCTCTCTCTCTCTCTCTCTCTCTCTCTCTCTCTCTCTCTCTCTCTCTCTCTCTCTCTCTCTCTCCCCTTCTTTTCCTTTCTATTTTTTTGTTGTTGTTGTTGGAGATAGGGTCTCACTATGTCCTTCAGCCTGGCCTTGAGCTCATGACCCTGATACCTTAGCCTCCAAAGCGCTAGAGTCACCAGTTGGGTGCCCCCACCCATAGCCTCTAAGCTACCTGGTGCAGGTGGTTGGTTTTGCCTCCTGCGATGTCCAGAATAGCCTCTAGTTCTGACCCACAAGTGGAGTTCCATTCCTCAAAGACTGTACTACAGGAGTGACCAGCAGCCCGGAAACCGGTCAGAGACCCAGGACTGTTAATCCAGGTGGAACCTGCTGGGCCAGAATCTGTATGGGAACAAGATTGCCAGTGTTTCCCAGGCATGCTACAATCTGAGAGGCACTGTTTAGCAAAATCTTTTTTGACAGGACTTTATTTTCATGTCAGGCTTGAAAACAAACACAAAACAATGATGTGATAGACATCAACATGCCAACCTCTCAGATTTAACCGATAAAAATAGCAAGCATATATTGTGTGTTGAACACTATGTTAACTATTTTACAAATTATTTCTCATGTCAATTTGGTGAGAGATGTACTAATATGTCATTCATCTTTATGTGACAGATGAGAAAACTGGGGACAGGGTGACTACAGAATTTATCAAGGTCACACAGGTCCTAAGCGGGGGCGTTTGTATCATAATGTGGTTGACCTTGCGCCAAGGCTAAGCTGTTCTGTTTTAAAACATGTCAGCACGGTATCTCTTTCCTCTCCCCATATCTGAAGTCTGCCAAGTCCCCTTTGAAATTAGTCTCTACCCCTTCTTTTTCTTTTGCTCATCGGCCACCATCCTAGTCTGTTGCACCTCAGTCCATTTCAATGCCTCCAGTTACCTTCTGTGCCATCCTCCCTGCCCACGCATCTCCAGTGCTATGCTCTGCCTGCCAACTGACCAGGTCAACCTGAACTCTGGGAACCTGGCCCCGCCTTGAGAGTACAACAGGAAACGGAGCAGAACATGATGTCCTCTCAGGTCCCCCTGACAACAACAGCAGCTTGGAGGTGCGCTTGTGCACTTTCTCCTGCCAGGGTTTGCCTCCTCCATTGCCTGGTCTCCTCCTTCCATAAACTCTATCGCAAATGTCATCCCTGGGTGAATCCTCCCTTGACTGTTTCGAGTGAAAGTATGAACTCATTTCTGGAATCAACACTTGGTCACATCTTCTTATCTTCCTGAAGCTCTTTTCTTTTCAATGCCCAGGCATTCACTCCTTTTTGCAGTAAAATGTAGGTGACAAAATTTACCATTTTAACTGTCTTTAAGTTGATAGTTGAGTATCATAAAGTGCATTTGCACTGCTGTGCAACCATCCCCGCTCTCCGTGTCTAAAACTTTGTCACATCAAACAGAAAGTCTGTATCCACTGAACAACAGCTTCCTGTTCCTCCCCCTCCAGCTTCTGATCACCCCTATCCTGTTTTCTGTCTCTATAAATTCAACTGGTCTAGGAACATCATTCAAATAGGAAAACTTTGTCTCTTTCCTCATCTGGATTATGTAACAGTATATTTCATAGTCCATTCCATGTTGTAGCATATTTCAAAAATCCATCCCTTTTATGGCTAAATAGTATTTCATTGCATAGACAAACCACGCTTTGTTATCTAGTTTTTTTAATCTTTTTTTTTTTTTTTTTTTTGAGACAGGTTCTCGCTTTGCAGTTCAGGCTGACCCTCAGCTCACTATGTAGCCCAGGCAAGCCTCGAACTCAGCAATCCTCCTGTCTCTGCCACCCGAGTGCTGGGATTACAGGCGTGAGCCACCACACCCGGCACTGTGGTGTGTGGTACTGATTGCTGGTGGGCGTGAGTCACCACGCCCAGCATTGTATGTGGTTTCCAGGGATCGAACTCAGGGCCTTGCGCTTGCGAGGCAGGCGCTGGAACCACTGAGCTAAATCTCTGGCCCTAGTTTTTTTTAATCTTATTTGTCTATTTTGATGAACACTTAGGTTATGTCCCATCTTCTGTGCACTGGAAGTAATGCAGCAGTGAACAATGATGTATATGCTGAAGTTCCTGCTTTTAATCTTTTTGTGCATGAGGCACTTTAAATTTCATTCTCAAAATAGTAGGGATTGCCAATCTCATTTCATAAATGAGGAAAAGAAAGTTACTGGTCCAGGGCCACATGTCTGGGACTTCTGATCTTATGAACAAACATCCTTTCTGGGACGGATGAGAATCCAATTTAACAAGGATCCCGTAATTCAAGGTTCTACATATTTTCTCTGTCAATGTCAAAGGTAAGAACAATGGTTAGAAACAGATAGAGCAGTGACATCCTGTGTCCAGCAAAACTGGACTGACTGGCAGACATTTCCTTCTCTCCCAGCAAGAACCTAGAGTCTAAGCCTCTGGATGAATTCATTAGAGAGTCTCCAGGCATCCTGACCTAACAGAACTGGATCAGAGGGAACTTCCATAACTGAAAAGCATTTTACCTGGTCAATCAAGAGAACTTCTTTGAGTTAAGACGTACAAATACCTGTACAGTTTGCTTCCAGAAGCAAAGTTGTATTCAGATGCAAAGCCCTTGTTTTATCAACCAAGTCAGGTGTAGTGAGATCTTATATGCTGGTGGCTGATGCTGATGACAGACAGGGAAATTAACTTTCCCAAAGGGACCAAGACTCAGCATGAGTCATGAACTTCTGCGGCGAAAGCTAGAGACAGTTCCAATAAACTTGGATAAGCTGGCTGCCTTCAACCTAAACAGCACCAGGGATGGGACACTGAAGAGGGGGGAAATGAACAACAACAACAACGAAAATAATCTTTTGCATCTACCTCTCCCTCTCTTGCTCCACTGGCTCAAATCTCTGACCTCCCACAAGACTCCTGCAGTAGCTGCCTCATTCGCTCCTTGCCTCTTCCTGCAGGACACCTGCTGGCACATTCCACCCCTGATCACACCATCTGCTTTCTTCCCCATCAATTGTTCACAAGGGCCACAAACTAAGAGAGTGAATATGCATAAGGGACGTAGCTCTCATGTAAGATAATGGGAATTGGCACAGCTACTGCCAGGCCCATCCCTGGCATTGTTCCACTGGAACAACGGAAACCAATCCTTGTGTGAGTCAATACAGTACAGGTTAAACATAATATCCCCGTGCACCTGCCCTTGAACTTTTAGTACATTGCTTTGTCCTTGAGGAACAACTTGTTCATTTATGTCCTGACCTGAGTCACTCCTTTTTGTGGGTCTTTGGATTCAAATGGAACCTTTGCTTTTTTGCCTTTTTGTTTTTTGAGACAGGGTCTCGCTTTGTAGTTCAGGCTGGCCCTGAGCTCATTATGTAGGCCAGGCTAGCCTCGAACTCAGCAATCCTCCTGCCTTTGCCTCCTAAGAGCTGGGATGACAGGTGTGAGTCACCATGCCCGGCATTGTGGTCTGTGGTACTGGGGATCAAACTTGGGACCCTGCACTTACAAAGCAGATGCAGAAACCACTGAGCTAAATCCCTGGCCCCTTTGTCTGTTTTTGTAAGTAAAGTTTTACTGGAATGCAGTTATGTCCACTAACTTATGTATTAGTCTGTATATAGTTTGTTGACTAGTTGGGAACCTATCTGGCCCACAAAACTTAAAACTATTTACAGAAAAAAGCTTTGCTGGACCCTGGCTAAGGGATAAGTCAAGTACTTAAACTCACATTCTTATTGTACGAGCATCATGATTAAATGCCCTGAACTATGCTGGATGTGGTAACACTTTTATCTCATTTAACTGTCACAAGAACTAGATCTTCAAGAACGATGGAAATACCACCCCACTTGACATACGAAGTTCAGAGTACTAGGACATGTGTAAAATTGCAAAGCGAGGATTCATACTCTGATCCACTGACCTAAGTCCAGAATTTCTGGGGCTAACAGAGTAGACATCCTAGAGGAGCTGGATTTATATTTACTCTTGAAGAATGAGTGTAGCCTTCAACAACCAGAGGAAATATGCCTGGGAGAGCATTACAGACAGAAGGAGTGCACTGACCTAAGGGGCTGGGATGGGAGGCTTGAGCTATCTCCAGTCACCCGATTTGGCAGGGCCCGAGGAACCTGAAGGAACTGTGGGGATGAGGCAGCTGCCCGTGCCACGCCCGGCCTCGCTCCTTGGCTCTCACAGCAGCCGTTACTATTCCTACTGACACGCAGTACTTTAACTCCGGCAGTATTTGCCAGACAGAGTTCAAAACTCTCTATAAGAAATGTAGCCCTCATTGCCACTCTACACACAAAGACACCGAGGTACAAAGAAACAGCAGCTCGACTCGAGAGCCCAAACTCTGCGTCACTGCGCAGCACAGTTTGCAAAGGACGTTAAGCCAGCTCCTCCGTCCCGAGCATCACTAGTCGTAATTATAACTGCTTGACACATCCAACTTTTGCATCGCCTCCTCAGTACGTCTGGACAGCGCGCAGTTTACACAGGCCAAGAGGCAATGTCATCTGCGGCTCCCCACCAAGGTTGACAGTTGTTCTGCTTTCTCGCTAGGATTTAACTGACCCTTTTTATGGAGTACCCATAAGAATAGGAAACCAGTCAAAAATGACAAAGATGGGCCAGAGGGTTAGCTCAGTGGTTCCGGAGCTTGCCTTGCAAGTGCAAGATCCTGAGTTCGATCCCCAGTAACCACATACAATGCTGGGCGTGGAGACTCACGCCCACCAACAATCAATACCACATACCACAGTGCCGGGCGTGGTGGCTCAAATCTGTAATCCCAGCACTCGGGAGGCAGAGACAGGAGGATTGCTGAGTTCGAGGCTTGCCTGGGCACCATAGTGAGCTCAGGGCCAGCCTGAACTACAAAGCGAGACCCTGTCTCAAAAAAAAAATGACAAAGAGACAAAAAATAGCTTGATGTGATGTGGCTTACTGTCATACAATCCTCTATCTTCAACACACTGTTTGGGTAGTGTTCCCGCTGTGTCTGGAGCACTCTCTCTGCATCATGTGAAACGTGAAAGTACAAAGAAAAGCACAGGCTGAGCTCAGGGGCGGAGCGGATGGCGCACTGGGGAGACACCCATTGGCCTGCTGGAAGTAACCTGGCCACATGCTTTATACTGTGCTGGAACATAAGAAAGATGGAGGCTGAAACTATGTGCAGCCTGGGACATATCGCCATCTTGGTCTTTAGGGAGCCCTTTCTAAGTGAGAACCACTTTTCAGTGGGAAGTGAGATTTTGTGGAGAGAGAGAATAGAGGAGAAAGGTAAATTTTAGCAAACTTTGAATTTCAGAGAGAAAAGTTGGGTCACACTACCAGGAAAAGAACCAGGCAGCAATCGCTGCTCCTGTTAGGGAAGGGTATACTTCGGTGAGGACCTGGTGGATGTCTCTATACCCCTAGGAGAGGATCCCACAGCCCAACTGGAGCCTCAGGAAATAATCTGAAAGTTCTCATAGCTCCTTCTAACATGCAGCGAGGCAAACTTTCTCCTGGTAGATGAAAAGCAAACTAGCCTCAGCTGACTAAACTTCAGCTAACACACTGGTCACCAAGAGACTTTCATGGCCACTCTACTTACTGTTCCTAAAACTCTTTGCCTTGGTATAGACACTGGTGTTTAGACATCTGTGGTGATGTACTACAGAGCAAAAAGGCTCCCTAAGCTCTTCCAGGGAGAACAAGTTTGCTGATTTCAGTTGCGGAGCATTGGATTTGCAGCCATGGCACAGGGTGTTGCACGGGAGAACAAGACACAATGTCTGCCTTTTCCAGAAGGACCTGTTGTCTGCGGAGGGAAATGCTGTCAGGCTGGTGCTTGAATACCCAGGATTCCTTTGGTGAAGCCATCTGGAATAAGGGAGCAGCTGGGTGTGTGCCACCCTATTCAACCCCAAGACTTGCAGTGGGTGAGTTTGTCAAATTTCTAAGACCCTTAGGGTCAGGAGACAGTGGGACACTAAGATCTTGACACCACTCTGTTTACATCTTAAAATGGGAATCCAGACTCTTTGTTTTTCAACTCTAATACAACACAAATCAAGTCTTAAACAGGAATTCACTTATTGAATTTCATACACAGGAAAATGACTGATGCCTTTCAGGAGCCTGGAGTAAAGGCATGTACGGGATTCACACAGGGGCTTAGGGTCAGGCTAAGCAGCTGCCATGTTGAGTTTTAAAGGCCAGGAACTTAAGTACCTTTTCAGGAAAAACATCCCACCCCACTGTCGGTCTTTCTTGCTGCCTGTCTCTTTCCTTCCCCCTTAAATTACAGAATACAACCCAAAACAGAGAATAACTCTGTATGTCTTCCAGCAAAGCTACTCAATTGACAGGTCTTTCAGTCAGGGTCAAGGGAGTAAAACGGACTGAGTCACACGATGGATGAAGAGCACAACTGATCAGAGCTCAGCCTACTGGTCCTTCACATTCAATGTGCTGATCTTATAATGTCATTTTTTTTTCAAAACAGACCCAAGATCTTAATTTATTTTTCAGTACTGGGGACTGAACTTGGGCCCTTGTGCTTCCAACATAAGCACAATGTCACTTGAGCTAAATCCCTGGCCCTCAAAACTTAACGTTAAGTGGTTTGGTGGTATTATACCATACATTTTATAGACTGAATTGCTAAAAAAAGAGAGAGAGAAATAAATAGTAAGGTCTGCTAGATCAAGTCCTCTGCTTTCATCTTATTTTTCTCTTGACCTGATTATTCCATTTTTTCTGCACCATTTTTCCAATAAACTGCCTCCAATACTTTTCTTTTGCCATGGAAAAGGAGAGAAGGAAAGTAGAAAAAACAGACTTTACATTATTCTTAACAGAAGCCCTGCAACGCAGGTGTGCTTTTCATCTTATGAAGAAGCAAACAGGCTTGGGGAGTTAAAATTGTCTGAGGTTGCCTGCTGGCCAGTGACAGACTTGGGATTTTACTTCCTTATTGAAGCAAAGCCCATTATCCCATGGTTTACAGAGTCAAGATGAAGATTCTAGACCACATCTACTCCTCTTGCTCCTGACTCTTCTGTGCTGCTGTTTCTGACACTAACTGCAAAGAAGAATCAACAGGAGCCGCTTAATAAATGCCCCAGACATCCCTATATCAATTAAATCAGAATCTCTGCAGTGGAACACATGTATCATTCTGTGTTTTAGAAAATTTCCCAGATTCTAATGTGCAACAAGCAAGAAAGGAGACTCTGACAGTGACAGCAAGGAGCTTGAGTTTTTGCCTCATTTGGACTGTGCTACTTTCCAAGAGAGTGGGTTGTCATCATTTGAGGTTGCCCTTCATGTTTCATCTTTCTGGACAGGTTTACTTGTCCTTTTACCATCTGCTATGTGGTGACACACTCACCTATGCCATTGCTGTGCACTAGCACTTCCCAGTATGCAAAGAGCTCAGTAAACTTTTTCCTTTATCAATTACCAAGACTCAAGTATTTTGTTATAGCAACAGAAAACAGACTAATACACATGGAAATGCATCTTAGAGAAAAAAATAGGATCATTCAATAGAAAAGAGAAGAGAAAAGGAGAGGGAAAGAAAAGGAAGGGAAGGGAACTGTCACTGAATGATTCTTTTTCCATTATGTCTTCAATGGTGAGCCAGTAACAGATCAAGTCCTCTGTTAACAGTTTGCATAGGTAAACCCTTGCCTCTCCAAGAATCAGCTAAGAAACCTTCCTAGCAGGCACCCTTGCTACACAAGCTTGCTTTGTGGTGCAGCCAGCACAAAGCCCTTCAGGGACCCCATGTGGCTGTACCCTGCATCACCTCTCCCCTTCTGAAAACTCATACCTGGTCACTCATTTTGCTCAAGCAACACAACAGGAGCCAATCACACACCAGAATCTGTGTGTGAAAATTGCTAGGTGAAAAGACCGCTCTCTATCTGAACCTATGTCATTTTTGTTTGTATAAATGATCAGGATCTCACTGAAGAGTTAAAGTTTGCTGCTTAGGTATTTGACTCACTCCTTATGACATGGCCAGCAGGACAGACACCTGGTACAGTACAAGCTGAAGTCACCCTGACCCCCCCTCTGAATTCCAGCTTTGTCTCTGCTCCTCCTGCCGCTCTGAGCAAGTCAAGACACTTCCTATTCCTCTTGTTACTCTTCTGAGCAAGAAATTGGGGTTAGGGTTGTGCAATGGCATAATATAATACAGACTTACATATCAAGAAAGTTGCTACCATTTTGATTCTCTTTCATCTGGTTTTAATAAACAGATAAAGGCTATTTTGGGCTCTCCATTAACTTATTTCCTTCATTTAATATGAAAGAGTTGGTTCAGGTAATGATATAATATCACAGTAAGATACACACTGCTGGAGATTAATAATGATGATTTGACTTTGAGTTTTGCATTTAGTTTGAGGCTTTTATAGAATGATAGCTATTTAAGGTAGTGACTTTTGTTTGTTCATGTGGTGTTTTGAGATACGGTCTCACTAGGTGGTCCTTGAATTTGCAGGAATCCTCCTGCCTCAGCTCAGACAGGCCTGCACCACGGTGCCCAGCTGTAAGGCCTTATTTTAAAGTTGGCTTTTAAGTAATGTTAAATTGTAAAAGTGAGTTAAAATATTAAATAATGGTATGCACGTTGGAAAAATATTTAAAATGTACCCCAAAGTCCAAAGTGTTGGAGAAAAACTGAATTAAGGCATGTTGAGTTTCTTAGTCTTTTACAAAAGGCAGAGCCTGTTCTTGTATTCTGGTCTGCAGCGAGCTCTTTAAGAAATGCAGTTTGAGTCAGCAGATTCTGATGGGATGGACAGTTCACACTAAATACAGAATTCACTTCACCTTCAGCTTGTCCTCTGGCTCACCCAAGGACTCTGACAGTGTTATGGTTTGTGTCTAGATGCACCCTGAAGCCTCATGCGATCTCAGGTGGGGCTTTTTCAGAGGTAGCTGGGATTAACCATTTACCTGTAATTCGAGAATCAAGGGAACTAGATTAAGGGTGTGGGCACTACCTGCCCTAAGTAGCCTGGATAAAATACAAAGTATAGAAAGAGTTGCGATCCTCCTTTGCTTGCTTTGCTGCCTTCTGTACTGTGAACTGTTTCTCCTCTACAATGTAACCTGGAGCCAGCTGATTATGGACTGAAACTTCTACATGCTGAGAGCTAAATGATCCTTTCTCCCTTTAACTTTGAGTGTCAGGTATTTTGTCTCAACAAGAGAACTATGACAGAGTCAGTCTGCACCTCATTTTTTTCAATACTGACTTGAAGAATGGTTGGAAAATAAAGTTATCACATTAAATTTGACTAGTGTTTGGTTAAAATTAACACACACACACACACACCCCCCCCGCCCCCAATAAGGGTCAAACTTGTTTCAAAGGTTTTGGTATTCCCTTTCTGCTGATAGCCTGTTTAAAACTAAAACTGGTGCTAGTGGATTTGAATCCAAACAGCGCAAGGCTTCATTCTTCCAAGTTCAAGGGACTTCACCTGTTTTAGTTCTGCTATCATCTTGCTCTGAGCAAATCTCATCTAAGTCATTCAACCTGGCCATAAAACAAGTGGGTTCTGGTAGATTAAGGGACACACCCTCAGACAACATCAAGGGCCAAGAAGGTGATCAGGTGATTTAAACACAGGAAGCCCACCAGGAGTCAGATAACAGTATAATCCATCTAAAAGTGCCAGCCACCATTGGCTCCGGGCATCACCAAAGAGGAAAACAAGCCTATTGTTGCTAGAGATTTAAAATTATAAATAGAATGAGGAAACCCATACATCTGGAATAAGAATTCTCTTAATTATTATCAACAGTTAATTCAAAATGATTTTTAAATATATGCAGGTAGATTAACATAACTATAGGTGGATTCAGCCTATGCATAACCATTTTGTGACTTCTTACCCAGAAGATCTGTTAGAGATTTTGTAACATGCATTTCTAAACAGCAAATCCTTGCCCTTCCGTGTTGACAACAGTGTGAAGGATTTAACCCTATTTGAAACAAAGCAGGAAGAACTACGACTTTGGGGAAACTGTTGGGGAGCCAGTGAGATCCATCAGTGGCTGCACAGCCTAGACCAAAAGGCACCTGCACAACACTAGCACAATGTTCCCCTTAGCATACATGATAAGGGTCAAATAACAACAACAACATCATCATCAACAACTACTCCTCACTTTGCTTGTCAGGGAATAACATGCCACCCCAAGACTTTACAGAGTCTGTGCAATTCTGTTCATCCTTATAAGAGTAGAGAAGGAAAAACCTGCACGCAGAACAATAGGACTCTTTAAAAAACAGGTAAGAAAACAGTTGACATCCCTCTCTGTTTCTCTTTTGGTATGGAAGCATCACAGAGATTCTTCCCAGGACCCAGGAGGTGATGTTATGAGCAAACATTTGCTTGAGCAGGTAAAGATGCAAAACAAGAACTGGTGCCATTTTGTCTTTCCTTGGGCAAATGCTTCCATGTCCCAAATGTTTCTGTATCCAAACTCAGGGACACGCTCACACCATGTTCCCAATATAGAATCTTCAGTGTGGTAGAAGGAAGACAGCTGAGCATAAAAACTTTTCCCCTGGACTCCCATACCAGTTTTCACCCTTGCTACACTGAGCAAGGTTCTTACTATTTCCTGACCTCATTTTTTTTTTCTTGTGTAAAAAAGCAGAATAATAACAACGTTAACTTCCTAGGTCTGTGGATTAAAGGAAGTCCCCACCCCCCAGGAAGACACCTAGGTCTCCCATGGTAGAAGTAAACTACATTCTCTGGCAAAGTTCTGATTTTCTCATCTAAATTCCTTCTGCTATATTCAGAGTTCACATGACAGGTACTTGTCCTGTATGGTGAGACATAATTCCTAGAATAATATTAGGTTGAATGACATGAACTGCAAATATTCAACATCATTGGTTTATAAAATAGCAGTTTCATATGGTTTCAAGATACCAAAAGCAGTCACAAACCTGAAGGAGGGAAAAATGCTTTCCTTTTCCTATTAGGTCTGAACCATACCTGAAAGCTTATCATCTTAACATTTAGGAAAGTTGAGAATTTTGGAAGGATCATAGACACTTTCTTATCACAAGTATTAACACTTCCAGTTTACCCAGTGCTTTACATAAACACAATTTTCTTTAACCATACAATCATGGAGATGGAGGCAAGTATCTAGCTTTTCATAGGGTCTTGGTTTGTCCCTGTTGGCATGCTCTACAGCTGTGCATTGTGTAATGTGCTATCATGGTTATAGCTCACAAATCTACACATCAAAGAATATTCTGACTGATGAGACTCACATAAAGAGAATCCAGTCCCACTGACAGTATAGAGTGGACCAGATAAAACTCAGACTCCCCAAACTGTCTTGCCAAAAGCTTAGGGACTCAGAACAACTCAGGTATGATATCCCCAGTCCTTCTGACAAGGGCGTGATGTTCTTACATTTCCTTTACTTTATACTGGATGAAATCTGTTAAATTCAAGCTAGCACTTTCAACAGTCTGTAAAGGACCATTTGTGTTTGCATCGTCCAAGCTCCCTTCCACGTACAAAGACATAAAAACAATCCACCATGAAACCCCAATGATGCCAACTCCCCAGCTGATTTCCTTCCAGCTGATTTCTCTGTGTCCTCCAAGAACACAACTTTCTGTAAGAGTTCTGCAGGTGTACCCTATCTGGTTTTTGTTCATTCTTCTGTAGCATAACTTTTATGCTTTTTACTAAGTATTTAGTATGAATCAGGCCCTGTCTTTGGCAGAGTTCGCAAACAACAAGCCCACAGGCCAAATCGGACCTACCATCAGCTTTGCATATAAAGTTTTTAAGAATGAGTCGCTTTTTCTTACTTGCGTATTGTGTAGCCCAGCTTCTCCACTTAAGTAGCTGTGACAAACATCACTTGGGCCACAAAGCCAAACATATTTACTGTTGGGGCAGATTGTTTACCTTGTCCCTGGTAAAGAAGACACACTGGTGAACAAGAGAAGCAAAGTCCCCATGTGTTTCCGGGTGCACCCGCCTAGAAGACTGGAGGCAACAAATCCCACGAGTGAAGCTAAGGGGTGGCCCAAGCTAGACTCATGGGATCACAGCTTTGGCTGCTGCTGGGACTTGCAAAGAAAAAGGGAAGTATGACAAGTGGGGAGAGAGATATACAGATTCGAGAGAGGAAATACTGGGAAATCAGATTAGTGTGCAACAGGCAAACTACAAGGTTTCCCCTCAAGGGGTCACCCAAACCCGTGGCCCAGATGTCATATGTATCAGAATCACCCAAATCATGCTTAAACATGCAGATTACTAGGCTCTAACCAGGAGTCCAGAGGCGAGACTGAGCTTCCACCGTGGCAGGCACATGAAGGGCGTTCCAGTTCCCAGTGTTGAGGTGTGCCCAACCCAGCCAAGCCCAGAGTCCCCCGGTAACAAGTGAGAAGGGGAAAGAATTAGCGCACAGACACACAGAGGTAGATGCAGTGAAAAGGCAGTTTATTGTCTATTAATACTGTACAGAGGGACAGAGAGAAGCTACAAGTACAGCATCAGTTGTTGCTGGCAGTGTGTTTTCTGAAGTCAGTTTTTGTTTTGTTTTTTTTCATCTGAAGGAAACAGAACAGTCAAAGTACACTTCAGGTTACAAAGTACAGCAGCTAGCCCAGCAAGTCTAACTCGGAGTAAGCACAACAGGCTCCCACCCCCCTCCCCCACCAACCAACCACAAATGGTCTATTTACAGAGGTGTCACTCGCCTGGAGTGAGCCGCTAAAGCTGAACATTCCATCAACAACCTACATTCACTGAAAAGCTGCATCAGACACAACATTTTCTGGAACTCCTGTAAGATTTCAACTCCTAAGTTAGGAGCTTGAGAGGAGGAAAATGTCCCAGAACCCTGTAAAGGACAGAACTCATCCTAGTTGCCAGAATAGGGTATCACAGAATTAAAAGTTGGAGCTACTTACAGAACAGTTCAGACCAGGCACTGCCTGGTGACCTCTTGATGTATAAAGAGTCATCACTGCAAAATCACGCAGCTGAATTATCTCTTTGCCTACCGAACCTGGGAGTCAGGAGGTTCCCTTAGCAATAAGAATAAACTGTCTTTCTCCTAGCACCTTTAAACAACTGCACTCAGTAAGTCATTGGCATATGAATATTTGAGGTGTAAACTTTCACAGATATGAATTGGGTTTTTTTAATGCTTTACATTGTACATATTTGTGTCAAAGGTATAAAGCTCATTATGTCGGACTTATGAATGAATTCAACTTATGAACCAAACTTGTTTGTAAGCCAAGAACTTACTGTAGTGCTTTGATTTTTGCAATTGTCTCCATGATAGCAATGTTCACAGGGGACCCTGAGATCGGCTCCTGGAGGGATTCTGATGATACAGGGATTATAACTGTTTGCATGGGAACCACACTCATTATTTTTTGTGAAGTGGAAATAACGCTTATGATCTCTTACTAGAGAAAGGATCTTGGACTTGGAGGGTAGGAAGGGTCGCTTCTTGGGAAGATAGCCCAATGGGAATGGTGGAAAACTTGAAGTCTGAACCTTTGTGTATAGGAACAGGTATTGTTAAAACTCCACTAAACTGAGTGTGAATAGGAAGAAAACTCAGAAATTTGGCAGAAGATTAGGGAAAACTTCAAGAACTCCAGAATTTAGAATATCACTTATGGACATACAAAGATAATTCTTTCCTGTCTATACTTAAGTCTGAAAGTATGATGTAGTCCAAGTAATATCTGTAGGGACAATTAAAGCTCAGTAAGCTTTATACTACTGGTTTATACATTTAGATATGGGCTGTGGATGGTCACCTGCTCCTGACTCCTCAGTTTATAAATATGACTCCAATGTACCATAATTGAGGGTTCCTTAACCACTAATGTAGCAGTCAGTCATTCAATAAGTGAAAGAGTTGGACTCTGACAATTGTGAGGCTTGGCTTATAAATAAAAGACCATCTCTTTCCAAAAGATCATCATACATTATTAAAGCTGTAGCCCCAAGAGTGATCAAGCCATATAAGACCATGCATCTAATGGCAGGGATGGAAAACTCAAACTTACAGCCTATATCTGTTCAGAAACATTGGATTTAATAAAATGGCAGTACAAGGTCAGGTCATTCATGCTGTCAAGGTCTGAGTTAGTGCTACAGAACTCACCAGAAAGTAACCTTAATAGAATGGAGAATAACTCAGTCAATCAAGAGTGTTTTCAAACTCAAGCTCCACAATGCATAGAGATTTCATTATAAAAATATTATTCCTTAAAAAAATACAGAAATGTAAAATATTCCATTTCTATACCCACTCCTTACTTCCAACCATATCGTGCTACTCATCTAGACTATAATGAATAGACTTAACTCTCAGCGAGGGTGCCATTCAAGTCCATCGCTCTTGCTTTTTTAACCTAAGCCAACTGTGCTTACACCTGTGCTCCCAGACCCAGACCAGGTTCCATGAGTTCACTTCTCTCACAGCGGGAAGGACTGTGAGGGAATGACCGGAGGAGGCCATGTGCTCCGCGTGGTCTGCCCCAGAATGTCAGAGTGGGATTCTGCAGGCTCAGAAGGGGAGATGTGAACATGTTTGGCTGGTAAGAGGGTGGAGGTAAGACCCAAGCTGTACCCACTTTAGCCCCTTTGGGATGCACCTGCAAGGTTCTGCCTGAGGCTCCGGGGTGAAATGCACAGCTCCGCAGAAGGCTGTGTTGGAGTTGGGGGAGAATGTTGTGTTAATACAGCTTTGGAATACAACCTGCATTTTAAAAAACAGGACAGGAAACAACATAAACGGTGATACTAAGGCAAACTATCAAATGGCACATCAGAACTCTTTTTGTCATTCATTTGTTGACATCACAAGGCAGGATACATTCTGTAAACATATATGCTATACAGTACCTTAACCATAGGAAAATAAAAAGAAAGCCACCCTGTACTTCTTTTCTTTCTGTAATTCTGTTCTTTTACATCAGAAGGACTGCCTGAAGTCTATGAAGAATTGTATGATTTATGAAATTTTTTTGATAAAAATGCAAGGACTAGCAAAAAAAAAAGCCCCTTAGTAACCAATAACAGTCAATATGGGGAGAAGATAACCGTTCATACCTCAACCTGTAGAAACTTAGAAAACAGTCATGAAATATAAAAAGTCATTGATTTCAGGAAACATTTTGTTTTCCTGCTTAGTAAAAGACAATACACTGGAAAATTATTATTATTACTTTTACAAAAGTTAAGGCTGTCCAGATCTTTGATGCAGAAAATCTGTGTTCCCCAAACTTACATAGGATATTTTGCCACTGACAGCAACCTTTCTGTGTGACAGCTCTGTTCTTCTGATGTTAGACTGAAGCGGAGAGGGAAGCAGAGGCCTTTTTACTTATTGGGGGAGCTGGTCTAGGGATCCCCACTGAAATTTCCCTTTGACATTTTCAGGAAATAATCTTTATTGTATACTTTTCTACATTCAAACAATATTTGGTTTGTTGTTGTTGCTAAAATGAAAAATGTATTAGGAAATTTGCTGATGCTGTGGAGATACAAACAACTTTTCCTTTTACCTTGAAAATGCAGGAAAGTTTTCCTGATAAGTCAGAAAAAGGCTATGCAATGAAGGCGAGCTGGTCACAAGAATCAAAATTCTCACCTTCCTCATTTCTTGGAGTTGTTTTATGATATATACTAGTGACTCCGAATTCTTACTGTGTTTCACTAACAAAGCAGGACAATGGATATTTTCTGGTTCTAGCCTCAACAATGAAGCTCAGGAGATCTTCCTTTAGAAAAGAGGAGCTTCAAAAGATTGGATGTTTGCTAAGTTTCTGAAACCTGTGTCTTACATACGCTGAGAATTTGTGATTTCAATTATAAATGCATGCTGCAAAAATACTCATCTTGGAAAGGTTTGTGTTGTAAACTAACATTTCAGGAGACGGCAATATGTCTACAGGGAAAGGGGCCTTTGGTGAGTGAAACTCTCCAGCAGGTCCAGTGATGAACAAGAGGACCAAACTGGTAGATTTTAAGTAAGAACAACAACAATCCTCAATGTCTTGTTTTAAATAAACTGAGTCAATGCCTTTTAAAAAGGGAGCTGGTATAGCAGTTTGATTTCTGTTTCTTTCAGCATATTCCTTCCCCTACTTTTTGATACCTATTGGCTCATTGGCATTAAAGACAGTAAACAGTAATTTCCAAGAGTATTCTGTGGTCCCTTGAAGTAAAATTCTACAGGAAGTGAAGAGAAACAAGTGATTTTTCCCATTTAGTTCCAGTGGTTTGTCTCAGAAATGATACTGTGTCTCAAGGAAACTCTTGTTTATAGGTATCAGTTTCCTCTTTTTAATAAATACTTGACCTTGACCAAAGTAAAATATTTTACTTAAATGTAGGAAAAATGAATTTATCACCACAAAGTAAACTGGAAAAGGTAGGAAGCTGAAGTAAATTCATGTGTATTAACATTTCAGAAGGTAGTCACACAGAATTAATTGGAGTCTCCTGAAAGTTTTTGAATAATTTTAAGATTGCACCAGAGTCTTACAGAAACCATATTTTGAGTTTGTTCAGAGAAAATTCTCTATCCCTCATCCTCACTATCTCCAGTGCAAGGTGGCATAACCAGACATCTGGAAATCACTTTCAGAGGCAATCACTTTTGGTTATTTAAAGGAAATAACATCATTATGGGTACAAATAATACAAGGGAAAAAATACCCAAAGCCTTGCCTTCCCAAGGAGTAAAATAAAAAGAAATAGAACAAAAAAGTCAAGGATACATGTTATCAAGATTTTCAGCAAATGTAGAGCTAAATTTAGCATTTTAACTATTAAAGTGTCTTTAACCAAATGATACTGAAAATGTTTATAAAAATTTGATATATCTCTTTTCCTCTTTTAAAATTCTATTTATATATTGATGACATTTATTTTTTTGGTTTTTTTGAGACAGGATCTTATTATGTAGTTCAGGCTGTCCATGAACTCACTACGTAGCCCAGGCTGGCCTCAAATTCCAGGCAAGCCTCCTTCCTCAGTCTCCTAAGTACTGGGATTTCAGGGGTATACTACCACACCTGGTTCTCTTTCGATTTAAAAGGAAACTAATTATAACACTTCAAAGGAAAGCCCATCTAAATATTAGCTTAGAAAAGTATGTGTTTCTATATCTTCTTTACTGATTTTTAAAATTCATTTGGTTGTATAACCAAATACCCTGCAATCTCAAAGGGTGTGGCACCACAGGTACCACGATTTTTAGAGAGAAAATGTCAACAGCTTCAGGCGAGGCAGAACAGTCACGGTCATCACTCAGTTTACGTTTTCACCATCAAGGGTGAAACTTGCAGCTGTAAGTGGGATTATAGTTTTCATGGCATGAAAGTACTGACCCCGGATCCTCCATTAAGATGGGAAAGTCACAGCCTATATGCAAACTTATGGGCCATAGTCAAACACATCTTCAGTGACTGTGGCCACAAATAGTTTGAACAAATTACTTCAAAAACCACTAAGTGATAAGCTTTAATAACAAAAGCGTAAGGGGAATTCTATGTCGCATTATTTTCTAGTCACTATTCCCCATAATAACAACTGCTGGGCGAGAGTGAATTGTCCTTGGTCTCCAGGATCTCACGAGGAGTGCGGCAGTGACAGATGCAGGCAGTTTTGTTCGGGCGTAACCAGTTTACTGATGGAGGATAGGGCATTCCAGGGAATAGTCTGCCCTGGAGGAGAATTCTACTTATTAAAACGGCAAGCCCAAGGGTTCCAAGGTGCCTTCCCACTCTCTCCCTGTGCTTTAAAAACTCATACCAAACAGTTTTAATCCTCAAGTGAGTGAAAGAAGATAAAATATACTAAATTTTAGATTGCTTCTTTCCTCAATAAATTCTTAAAAATAATACGATTGTCCAAAAACACTGAAATTATTCTCTCTTTCTACTATCTGCGTGTCACTTTATGTCCCATTTAATTGATTCTTAACTGATGTTTGTTGAAGAAAATGAGCTGAGAGGTGTCAGAGTTACGGGCATGGAAACTAGGGGCTTTTAGACGGCACAGCAGCCTGATCCCACTGCAGTGACTTTGGTGAACCTGAGCAGTAGAGATAATCCCCTCAATTATCCAAGCTGAAGCTTGGAGGGGATCGTTCTGGGAAGCAGGACTCAGCGCCTTTATTTTTCCCTGCTACAACCTGTTGTTTTGTCTTGTTTACCAGGGATAAAATGATTCCTTTTGTGCTCTTTAAAAATGCAATTATTCCAGAAAAAAATAACTTAGAGAAATAAAAATGTCATTTTTCCTAACTGGAATAATTATAATTTCCAGCCATAAGATTAATAATAACTTATCTATCACCAAGCAAGATGCATAGGACAATTTAGTTGATTCTATAATGTAGCTGTCGATAAAATCCTAATATTTTTTTCTGAGCTACTTTCTGTGTAAGTTTACACGTAGTACTGTGTGATTAGGTTATTTGAAACTATTCTCTATGGACCTGTAGATAATGTTGAGAATGGTCTGCAATGATGCTCTGAGCATTTAGGCCAATAATGTGAAGCTATCTTTTACGAAAATCAGTTAACGTATCACACCTTTATTTCATTATGATGCTATTCCTTTTCTAGATTCCTTCCCTTTGGTTTTACTGTACATATGGTTATTTACTTTGGGGCAGTGCTATGAATTTATTTCAAGGACTGTTCATTGTGTTCTAGGTAAAAAATATTCCTCGATGTTCTAGAATCCCCAGCAGAAGCAAAGTTGTAAGAAACTCAACCACGTGCCATTCAATCTATGTTAAGTATTTGACACTGAGAAGACAAAAATCTTTGTTCATCTTTCAACATACACGTTTTCAAGTTTTTCCGAAGGGCAGATAAATAAAACACACTTTCTCTTGGGCACAGAAATAAGAGTACAAATGCAAGACTCTAGAATCAGCTGGACTTGTGCAGGGACAATTAATACATACAGCACCATCCTACATACAGTGGGAGCATCATGGCAACCACTGTAGGTCAGAGAGACTGTTTTAGAAATATGGTCACTGCAGAGATACTTCTCAAAATGATCGCCTCATTGAAAATAGATTAACGTGATCAGAAAATATCTGTGGAAAAGAAAACAATATAAAAATTTATATTTTTTGAGAATAGAAACAGGGCTCATGGATCAGCCTCTCTAAGACTGGAGATCACTACTGATGCTCACAATAGTTGTCTTGTGTCCTTAAAAAATCCAAAATGGTGCTTCTTGTAGAAATGGTTCATCAATTAAGCCATAGAAAAAGAGAGAGCTGCTGACGAGCAGGTGATATGCTGGATCCCTACACTTCGGCTGTGATAAGCACTGGATTCTTTTCTTTCACACCAACTTCATTTCCGTTTTAACAGAAGGAAAGCCATAGATGCACAATACTGTAATCTGGAAGCTTATGTAAGGCAGCAAAAAGCATCACCCTAGAATGGACAGATTAAGTAAGGTCCTCTTTTGGCTACACCAGCAACGGGCAAGACCCCACAGCCTTTTGCCACACAAGATATAAAAACACAGATCCACAGTAAGGGAGGCAAATGAGAAGGGATGTGGCTGTGTGTATGTGTGTGTGTGTGTGTTTGTGCGCGCGCATTACCAGAGCACACTACAAAATCAACCCTCCCCGCCCCGTGCCAATGGTTCAATTCCAGTCAAGTACATTAAGGCTACTAGAGAACTGGTTGATATGGAGAGTCCATTCCAATCCAAGAATAAGGAATTGATTCACTCTTGAAGACACAAGAAAAAGTTTAGAGGAAGAGTAAGTTCTTGAAAAAAAATGAAGCACACACATGCACGTTGTTTCTCAGATGAGGAAAAGGAAAAAAAAAAAAAAAAAAAAGAGAGACCAACGCAATCCAACTGCAAGGCAAGGCAGGCGCTCGCTTCCAGTTCACAGTATTGCAGTTAGTGGTACAGTGAGGTCTACAGAAGTGCTGGAGAGTAGAGAGGCTGCCCGGAAGAAAAGGGAGGAAAGAATTGGTCACATGACAACACAGCATTGACAGCGCTTTTTCTTTTGGGTACCTGGGGCTGGCTCGGTGGCCAGGCTCTCCTCCTTCCCTTCTGGGGATGAGGGTTCTGTGGTATCCGAGATGGGTCTCCCAGATACAAGCTCAGCCGCGTTCCCGTCAATGGTGGACACATCCGTCACTGTCTTCTCTCTTAAAGACTTCTCATCATCTTCATCGATGAGGACCAATTCAGCCTTGATGGTTTCATCATACCCTAGCACCTTTTTAGTCTCCTCTTCGTCCTCGATATTTTGGTAACCCATAAAAATCATGGTGACTGGCTGATCTGAGTTTGCCTCTGGCTCTTCTGTGCTGGGGGCTTGGGTCTGCTGCCCTGGGTTCCCAGAAGCACGATCCTTCCTAGACTTATGCACCATTTCTAACTTGGCTTCTTTGCAGAGCATGTGTTCCTTAGGGTGGCCCAGGCTTCCGTCAGCAGCCACAGTCCTCTCTGACATGTGCCCTCCTCTTAAGCTTGATTGTCCAGCCTTCTGAATTAGCTCTTCGACATCCTTTGCACTTAATTTGTGCACTCCATTTTCTACTATGGTGCCTCCTGAGTGTACCTCATACACTACTTTGGTACCATCATCATAGACTTTGACTCCTCTCTGATGGACCCCCTCTGGGCCAATGGTAGATGCAGAGAGAATCTTGGTCTCTCCTGTTTGTTTGTCTTTCTCCACATTAATTTCCATGGCGTACACAGCTTGAATGAAAACAAGAGAAAGGAAGTGCATGTTACAACAAAAAAAGCCAGTGAATGGTTAATTGCCAAACAGACAAAAAGATTCTGTGCCCTTTCTATTCTAACCACCAAGTATCCTGAGTGTTAGAGTGAGATGCATGTTGTGGACAAAGACGGTTACATATGTATTTTATAGCAGTTCAATGCTCTGGGAAGGCAGATGACACAGTCACTGTATCTCAATGGCACTCGTACTTTTAAGGAAGACCTGACAAAATAAGGCCATGACAGACTTCAAATCTAGGTGGAAAGAATTACATGAAAGTTGGCAACATGCAAATTTACCTTGATCGAGGGTGTCTTAGGCTTATAGACATAGTTGTGTCTCGGTTCCAAAATCTGAAGTTTTCTTTCCAACTCTTTTCATCAAATTTTCTCCTATTTTTCTGTGTCCTTGTACTATTAATGGAGGGCATGATAAGGGTGTTGTGGATGAGACATGACTATCCTCTATTGTGCTATACAATAAGATATTTGCAAAAAGTGAAAAGAATGAAAGCATTCATGCTCTGGGAGTTTCTCCACGCACTTTGTGAGGTTTTTAAAAAAAAGTAAAGAGGAAAAGAACAAAACTGAAAGGCAGACAGGATGGGGTATACTTGTAAACCCTGCAATTAGGAACTGAGGCAGAAGGACTGCAAGTAATAACAGTACCTGGACAACTTAGCCTGTCTTAAAAAGGGTGTGTGTGGCTCAGTATGAAGGTCCTGGGTTTGACTTCACGCATTAAAAAAAAAAAAAAAGACAGAAGCAGCAGCCTCCTATGACAGTGGAACCTGAGAATGATGTCACAGCTTTTTTCTTTTATCTACACAATACCAAGGCTCACGATTCTGTCCCCTACTCTCTTTCTCATCTGTTGTCTTCTTTCTGTCCCACTGTCACTACCCAATAAGAGAACTCTTTTCCTAGATTTCTTCTAGGTTGCAAGAACAGCTTCCTTCCTACTGAAGACTGAGTGCTCTAGTCTCATTTTCTCCAGTTCATGTTCAGTCCTGCTGTCAGTCTCTTGTTACAAGGACCAGCTCTTTCCGATCCTATAGATTCTTGGGACATTTCACATGTACAAGCTTGTTCTCCCACAGGTTCCTTCTGATGCACATATTCAGGCAAGAACAAAGTGGGTACCAGACCCACAGGGCCATCTGACACATCAGATTCACCCGTCTCAAAGCAGATCCCCTTTTCTCGAACCCCTTCTGTGGCCTTGGTGTTAAACGCCACCCACACCATTACCGAGTCTCCCGAACCACAGGCCCAGGATCACGCCTGACTTTGCTGTTCTTCCCAACTTCTCACACCCACAAAAGCACCGAGAGGAACTAATGTTGCTGCAGATAGCCTCATCCGTTTCTTCACCACCATCTCCACCACCACTGCTCTGGGCCGGACTTCTGCTCAACATAAAACCCTTATTTCAGCTTTTATTTGAACCTTCTTTTTTTCCACTCTGGTCCTGGGGATGGCAGATATGGCCAGAGAACCACAGGCTTTCTAGGGCCTGATTCTGCATGGTCAGAGGAAGAAGAATGGGAATTTTACATCTCTAAAGACTGTTTAAAAAAAAAAAAGAAAAGAAAGACCAGAAAGGAAAAGAAGAAGGAAGCGAAGGGAAAAGAGCAAGGGAAAAAATATAAAGGATTTGTAACAGATTATATGTGGTCCACAGAGTTGAAAATGTTTCCAGTCTGGGCCATCGATAGGAAGTGTGCTGAGCCCTGCCAGCCCTGTTCCGGCCTGCCCAGGCACCTGACTCAGGTTACCTGCTGGTTTGCTTCTTGTCTAGAGAGGCTAAAAACCAGACCCCTCAGCTTGACATATATTTCGCTTCACAATTTCCTTTCCACCCTGTCTCCAGTCCTTCCTGTTCTCCACTCACTCTGGCCATGACAGGCTTCTCGCTGTTCCCAGGACACGGCTCAGCATCTTCCCACGCTTGCTGCTCTCCAGTCTCTTCACCGGACTGCAGGAGTCTGGTGCCGTCTGTCCTCTTACCACTGTCACACTTCCTGTCCCTTCCCGACTAGCCACAAAGTTGCCAACCTGGGTCGAGGAGATCCAAACCATCTTTCAGCCACATGTTCTTTCATACCTCTG
>PVIC010018390.1:0-31639 GCA_004025085.1 Thryonomys swinderianus
AACCTACTTTCTATCTCTTACGAATTTGCCTATTCTAAATGTTAAAATACATTTTTTTTTTTGTTTCTGACTATTTCTTAACGTGATTTTAATAGTCTTCCATGTTATGACATTGAGCAGAATGTAAATTATTTTTCCAGGGCTGAAGACCAAACCAAGGGCCTCATAGCTTACCCAAAGCCTCAGCCCTTTAATTCTTGATACTTTGTACATTCATCTGTTTGTAATTCTGAAGTTGTAGCCACAGTTTGGCTATTGTGAATAATGCTGCAGTGACCATTGGTATAAAGTGCCTTGAGCTTGTTCTTTAATTCCTTTGGATATATACGTATGTATGTAATTTCTGGGTCTTAATGATGATCGTTTGTGTAGCTTTCTGAGTAACTGACAAACTGTTCTGTAACAATTGATCCATTTTACGTTCTCACACATTATATGAGAGGATTCCAAGTTCTCTTTATCCTTACCAATACCTGTTACTTTGTGATTTAAGAAAAATTATAAGTCAATTCTATGGGTGTGGAATTATAGGATTATTGATAAATAGTTTTTGACTGGTGGCAATGGTAGATCTGAGTTTTTTCTGTATCCTACATGACTTAAAATTTTATTGAACAACAGCTTTAATTATTGGGATTAATTAATAGAACTTTCTTATCTTTAGTTTATCTGATAATAGATAACAGAATGAGAGGAAAGCCTAAGCCTTGGATGATTGCTTTAATAAGATGTCAAATATATTTCCTAATGGATTACATAAATTTTGGAATGAACACCAATATTTTTTGTTTTTGAGACAGGGTCTCGCTTTGTAGTTCAGGCTGACTCTGAGCTTATGTAGCCCAGGCAAGCCTCAAACTCAGCAATCCGCCTGTCTCAGCCTCCCGAGTGCTACGATGACAGGCGTAAGCCACTACATCCGGCACTGTGGTATGTGGTATTGATTGTTGGTGGGTGTGAGTCACCACACCCAGCATTGTATGCCTTTACTGGGATCGAACTCAGGTCCTTGCGCTTGTGAGGCAGGCGCCGGAACCACTGAGCTAACCCTCCGGCCCATGAACAGCAATATTGTTGAAAAAGAAAAATGTTGCCATTATTCAAACTTCAAGAGCGAAGGCTATATAATGGAAAAATTAACACAAATAGACTATGTATAAAACCTATTATTTGGAAAAATTTATAAATATATTTATAAAATGCTTTAATAATTTTGAAGAAAACCTGTTTTGAAAAACATTTAGTGTATCACAAGTTGAAAAAAACAACTGATACAGTCAGGAAAACTTTATCTTCATGAATTCCTGGCATTCAAGTAAGCACGGTAGTTATTTATACCACAGTGATTCCAGCCTCGTGCATAATTCCAGCCAGCTTGGGTTCAGTTGATGCATTAGTCCTGTGCCAGTTTCCTCGTCTGTGAAATGGGGTTTCATTTCCAAAGTGTTGAAAGGAAATCCCAAGCAAGAGCCGTGCCACTGATCCACACTTACACCGTGTGATGAGTACGCTCTCACAGCTGCAAGGTGAGGCCGTCTCGAGGCAGGCAGTGGAGGTGGACACTGGACACACAAAGACCTCTCCGCTTTGCTTAGACAGATGCCGCATGTCATCCTGTTTCCTGTATCATAGGTTTTCCTGACAGATTGTGCAAGTTAAGACTTTTTGATCTTAATATTTATACAGCTTGTGAAGTAGGTGAATTATTTGCACTAAACAAATTTTTTCCTGTATGGAAGTATCCAGATGGCATATCTCAGCCCTTTTCCCCCGCACTAGGCAACCATGTCAATATGTTTCTTATCAATTTTAAAATTTTCTCCCTGAGTTTTTCTTAACTTTGTTGCTCAAAATGGTTCAAGAAGCCCAATTAGTGAGAATCTAGCTGGGACTTTTGGACGGGAAAAGTGCTGGACTGCCAGATGAGATCATGAGCCTGATCCGGCGTTTATCCGTCCGGTCTGTTTATGACTGCCTGCTCTTGTCTTGCAGTGTTTTCGAGCAGCCCTCTGACATCCCAGGACAGGGTGCTAGGCCCGTGCTCATACAGAGTGTGTGATACGGGGCTACTGGGCTCTCCATTTTTTCCCCTGCAGTGTATACATACTTCAGTCTCGGAAAACAGCACAAACTATTCACCACACCCCTAAAGTAAAATAGAACTGTCATGAAAAATCACTGCCAAAAGTGACTCAACTCCAGCACAGTTTTTTTGTTTTGCAACTACACTGTGGGTAAGTTTGTGTAGGTTTTTGCTTTGCTTTGCTCTGATCTGTTTATGATGGCCTTGCATTTCTAGGATTGTTTGTAAACCTCCCTCAGATGGTATAGTCCATGATTTAAGAGTTGTGCTGGGGGAAAAGAAAAGGGAAGATACATTTTACTTAGTTAAAATGAATCTGTCAGATTCTCACTCATCTTTGCCAGAAGAAAAAGATGAAACGGGTTTCTTGAATTTAAGTATTCAATAATAAACTGCAAAATGTAACAATAGTAAAAGGAAGCCTAAGGATGAAGGAAAAGTACCCAGAAATGCTAGAATCATCATTTCCCCAGGGAAATGGGAAGAACCACATGGTTTCAGGCATAAACTAGTATGTATGGCAATGTCAAGCACATGTGGAAATCTCAAGTTGACTTAGCTTTCCTGTAGATAAAAGTTAATCAGATACCACAAAGCTGTGTGAAACTGCTCTCAGAACTTTCCCTGTGGCCTTTTTTGAGGATCTACTTGTTTAAATTCATTTGAAGTGCATTTTTAAAGTGAAACCTCTTTTGATCTTGCCTTTTCACCATGGTTCTTTAGAAATTTCAGAAAATGCTGAGGTATCTAATTTCCCTATATTGTAAATATAAGTAGAAAATGTAGTTACTGTTTGTGTAACTTGGGAGAGCAAAGAATGAATTATATTTATTTACTATCACCCTTTTTGCAAAAATGTCAGGTCCGTTTTGGAACTAAAAATGTCTTGATTCTGCTGCCATTCAATGGCTTTGGGAACGGTGGCACGTTCTGGAACCTTAAATCATTTTTGCTGTGTTCCTTTGCTTTATAGAGAAGGGCCACACCGTCACAGTGACTGCAGGCCAGGGCTGGGAACTTAGCTCAGTGGTTGCTGTGCCTGCCTTGTGAGCACAAGGACCAGAGTTCAATCCCCTATACCAAAAACAAGAAATAAACAAGAAAACAACAGAGTGACTGGAGGCCCAACACATATACTCATTGGCTTACTATTTCTGGTACTGTATAAAGATTTCCCCTGGTGTTTGAATACAGTAAATGAAATGCATTGAAAGATTTTTACATCTTGGGAAGTGGGTGAACTTATCCCCTTCAAAGTGGAATACTTTGTTTTGACAGGACAGTTTTCCATTATTATACTCAGTATATTTAATAGGCATTTTCTTCATACTGAATTTTCAGCTTTTGTACTGTTTTTATAGCCATTGTGATTTTTTTTTTTTTGGAGACAGGATCTCGCTTTGTAGTTCAGGCTGGCTCTGAGCTCACTATGTAGCCCAGGCAAGCCTCGAACTCAGCAATCTTCCTGCCTCTGCCTCCTCAGTGAGTGCTGGGATTACAGGCTGAGGCGTCATGCCCTGCACTGTGGGGTGTGGCACTGATTGCTGGTGGGTTTGAGTCACCACACCCAATGTCATATCATTGTATGTGGTTACCGGGATCGAACCAGGTAGATTCGCTTACTAGGCAGGTGCCAGAACCACTGAGCTAAATCTCCAGCCCAGACATTGTGATTATTACTTGGCTACATTAAAAATTTGTAATGACAGCCATAAGTAGTTAGTCTCTTAAAAATGATCTGGTGCTGCCAGGCTTTGTGGCTCAAGCCTGTAATCCCAGCACTCGGGAGGCAGAGGCAGGAGGATTGCTGAGTTTGAGGTTTGGCCTGGGCTACGTAGTGAGTTCAGGGCCAGTCTGAACTATGAAGCGAGACCCTGTCTCCAAAAAAACACGAAACACAACATTATTTGGTGCTGAGGATTGGCCTTGCACATCCTAAGTATATACTTTGAATGGCTGAACCACACACCCAGCTCTTAGTAAATGTTTCTTATGGGGGGCCCAGGGATTCAGCTCAGTGCTTCCAGCATCTGCCTAGCAAGTTTGATCCTCGGGAACCACATACCACAGTGCTGGGGCATGGTATCTCATGCCTGTAATCCCAGCACTTGGGAGGCAGAGGCAGGAGAATTTCTGTGAGTTTGAGGCTTGCCTGGGCTACAGAGTAAGTCACACCAGAAATATCTTACCAAAAATACCCATCAAAAAAAAGAAGAGGGCCAGGTATTTAGCTCAGTGGTTCCAGAGTCTGTCTTGCATGCATGCACAAGTTCCCGAGTTTGATCCCCAGTAACCACATATCACAATACCAGGCATGGTGACTCAAGTCTATAATCCCAGCACTTGGGAGGCAGAGGCAGGAAGATTGCTGTGAGTTCGAGGCTTGCATGGGCTACATAGTGAGCTCAGAGCCAGCCTGAACTACAAGGCAAGACCCTGTCTCAGAAAAAGGTTTCTTATGTATAAAATGATTAGGTAAGAAGAGAGCAGATATTTCTAGAATATAAAAAAATGCCTGTTCATTGAATATTAAACAGAAAAGGAAAAATAAGAGAAAACAGAATTCTAATGAACATCATTTGGTCACTGAATGTCAAGTTTGAAAAATAACAAAATGTGTCTCCAAAAAGCTAGTACATATTTATTTTTAGACTAAAATCTTATAAATTCAGTGTGAACTTTCAATAAGGAACGGTATGAAAATTGTGATGATAGCCAGGTGTGGTGGCTCACGCCTGTAATCCCAGCACTCGGGAGGCAGAGACAGGAGGATTGCTGAGTTGGAGGTTTACCTGGGCTACATAGTGAGCTCAGGCCAGCCTGAGCTTCAAAGCGAGACCCTGTCTCAAAAAAAAAAAAAAAAAACTGCAATGATTCCCTGTGTAACAAGGGCATTGCATGAAACAGTCTTAAGTGGTTTTTTTCTGGACACTGGTAAGATAATATTTAGGGGTAATGAAAGATCAAGGTAATTACCCAGAGTAATAGTTGGGTGGGAAATTTTTATTCTATTTTATTTTTTTTGAGACAGGGTCTCGCTTTGTAGTTTAGGCTGGCCCTGAGCTCACTATGGAGCCCAGGCTTGCCTCGAACTCAGCAATCCTCCTACCTCTGCCTCCTGAGTGCTGGGATTACAGGTGTGAGCCACCATGCCCGGCTTTGTGATATGTGCTATTGATTGTTGGTGGGTGTGAGTCACCATGCTCAGCATTGTATGTGGTTACCGGGATCAAACTCAGGACCTTGTGCTTATGAGGCAGGCGCTGGAACCACTGAGCTAAATCTCCGGCCCTGGGTGGGAAATTCTTATTGTAAATTAGTGACCAATAATTCAATTATGTTTTGAATCTTTATTTTTGAAACAGTCTTGCCTTATAGTTCAGGGTGGTCCTGAGCTCACTATGTAGCCGCCCAGGCAAGCCTCAAACTCACAATGATCCTATTGCCTCTGCCTCCCAAGTGCTGGGATTACAGGCTTGAGCCACCCAGCCCGGCACTGTGGTATGTGGAACTGATTGCTATGATTATGGGGATGAGGCACCACGCCCAGCATTGTGTTATGTGGTACCAGGGATCGAACTGAGGACCTTGTACTTGTGAGGCAGGCACTGGAACCACTGAGCTAATTCCTGACCCACAGTTTGAATCATTTAACTGATTTTTTCCTTTATTTTATGTAAGACTTCAATCATAAATAAATCAACATGTAAATAATAGTTAATTTCAAAACATGGGATCTTAAAATAAGGTTTCGTGGAAATTCACTTTAAGCATTACATTATAGGACAGTTGCAAAAACAAGCCAAATATAAAATCATTATTTCTGCACAGCTTTCAAAAGTAGATCTCTTGCACAAAATACAGTATAATTTCTCATAGAATTGTGATAATTACTTAGAAGGCAAGTGAAATGTCTACATAAAAGAAAGGATTGCTGTAGGTTACAGGTTACAGATGCAGTTTTATGAAAAGGCAGTGTATGAAGGAGACCGTTCCCGTTCAAGTGGTGAATAAATGACAGAACTAATGGAAGGAAGTTTTGGGTTCAGGGATGATGTAGGAATACCAGACCCCAAGTACCTCATCAGACCCACTTGCTTTATCTGTAAAGAAGCTCGCATTCTGACCGCACACTCAAAAAAATAAGTTGTCTTTTTTTTTTTTTTGAGACAGGGTCTCGCTTTGTAGTTCAGGCTGGCCCTGAGCTCACTATGTAGCCCAGGCAAGCCTCGAACTCAGCAATCCTCCTGTCTCTGCCTCCCGAGTGCTGGGATGACAGACGTGAGCCACCACACCCAGCACAGTTATCTTTAAATTTTAAAAATGTTGATTTAGTGATCATAGAAATTTACTGGGGTTCAACGTATTAAAGTGGCTTGTGTTTGCACATAACATTGTTACTAGTGAGTTTGGTCCTGTAAGAAAAAGGTACTTAGTGTCTAAGGTGACGAGTCCCCAGCCCAAGTATGCAGCGTCTTGTGTTGTTTTGTTTTTAGGATTGAATCCAGGGCCTTTGCACTGAGCTACATCCCCAGTCCCTTTTGTTTATTTGGAGAGGGTGTAGCCAACTTGCCCAGGCTAAGCTTTAAATTACTATCCTCCTTAATCAGTGAATCGTCCCCTCCAGTTCTGGCATTACAGGCATACACCTGTGTCTTCATAATCAGTTTTTAAAAGTGGACCTGGTTTCAGGTTGACATAGTTTAAATCCAGATTCTGGAACACACTGATTTGGAACTCAGTTTTCAGTTCTGAAATTCCCTCCCTTTAAGATGGTGATAATTCCTCTCTGAAAGAGTGAGATGATTAGTTTTGTATCACCTTGCAGTCAATAAAGGTGAAACCATTGATGATTATTAGTGATGGTAATTTTCATCAAATTCGGGTTTGTACCTTTAAGCCATCTTTTTCTACAGAACACTTCAAAATTAATTTGTTGGACCGGGGCTGCAGCACAGGGGTAGAGTGCTTGAGAAAGAAAGGGAGAAAACTTTGAAGATAACTTGCTTGGAACCTCGAAGTACATTGTATCTATCTGGAGTTTTTCTGAACATTGACTCTAGTAAGTGGACTCACATGCCCTTCCTTGGAACTCTAGGTAAACACAGCATTTTCCTTAATATTCTGAAGCCTATCATGTACTGGAAACCAAGCGAACATGCTCTCGCCTCACATTTCTACTCCCTGGCTAACATGCACACATGTCCTTTTCAGATTCCAACGTCATCCGTTTACATCCATTCATTGCTAACTTATTTAAAAGCTGTGAGATTTCTGATGACTAGAGTTTGCCCTGCAGAGAACCCTTGTTGTAGGGAGGGAGCCTCAGCCCGAAGTGGTCACCAGCAAGCGCCCCTGCAGTGTGGCTGCAGGGTGGAGTGAGAGAGCTGAATTGAAATCACTGGGAGGTGAGCGGGGGATTGGCCTTACTGTGTTTCTGGCTTTCTTCGCAACACAGGAAGTACTTTGCAGTGAACTTCCGAAGTTTGCGCTTGACTGTTTACATTCTTTTTAGCTAACTCTTGCTTAAGCTCCAAATTCTTGGTGAGAAGGCGCTTTTTCTAAACAGTTCTGAGAAGCAAACCCTAACTACTTGTTTCTACATTTTTACTGTATTCATTCAGATTTCCTGTCTTCTCCATGCCCCACCTCGCCCTCCACCATGGAATGATGTACTGAATTGTTGGTAGTGACCTTGAAGATGAGTAAATAATTTAGTATACATGGCACTCTTATAAAATCTTAAGTTTTAAAGTATGAGAACAACTTTTTTCCCAGGGAATTTTCCTCCATTTGTATGTGAAAACTGGTAACCAAGGTGTATGTTTCTTCTTCCGCTTGAAATTTAACTTCATTAACATTTCTGAAACTTTTTCACGCATAATGTGAGTCTTTTCTACATCTTTTTGAACTTGGATGATTTTATTGCTAAAAAGCTGGGAAGCAGAAACAGGGCTGTAAAAATATATTTGGAAAGCTGTTGTGATCTGTCTGATCTTTAAATGGAAGCCTTTTTTCAAAATGGTTTTTGGGAAAGTTTAGGCAACTGTCTTTTTTCAGTTGTAGAGTTTATGTCAACGCTGTTATTCTCTCCTCTTTCCTGCTTTTTTTTTCTACACCAGCCCTAATAAAAACTCAAAATAACTTTGTAGAATGACCCTTAACGTGTATACAGGAAGTTGAAATGGTCCTCAAGGGCCGGAGGGTTAGCTCAGTGGTTCCGGCGCCTGCCTCGCAAACGCAAGGACCTGAGTTCGATCCCTGGAAACCACATATAATGCTGGGCGTGGAGACTCACGCCCACCAACAATCAACACCGCATACCACAGTGCCAGGCGTGGTGGCTCACGCCTGTCATCCCAGCACTCGGGAGGCAGAGACAAGAGGATTGCTGAGTTCGCGGTGGCTTGCCTGGGCACCATAGTGAGCTCAGGGCCAGCCTGAACTACAAAGCGAGACCCTGTCTCAAAAAAAAAAAAAAATGGTCCTCAAATGACCTCAGGTGCATTTCAGGTGAAACTAAGAAAACATGTTAAATGTGTTGTGTAGCCTGCCCGCCTTCCAGAATTCACTCCTCACATAGTTTTCAACATATACACCCTTGGCTCCTATAATCCTGAGATTTCAATCTTTATATTCATAAAGAACTTTCATAGTCTTACCGTCCATGTCTTATTTGGCTGCGTATAAACACAATACACAGTAGTAGATATAAGATCTTCTAAATCTTTTCAGTAATTAGAAGACATTGTAATTTTTTTCCATGGAAGAACGCCATCCTCAAAATAATACTGTAGATACCAATAAACCTTTGCACAATTGGAAATGAAATTTGTGTTTTGATATTCATCTTTTTTCCAGTTTAATACTAGACTTTGTGGCCAGCCACAGTAATCCGAGCACAGAGGAGGCTGAGGCAGGAGGACCACCTCAAGTCTGAGGCCATTGTGGGCTACTTAGTGAGTTCAAGGCCAGCCTGAAATAGAGTTGAGACCCTATCTCAAAGAAATAAAAATACTGGGCTTTGTAATTTATACAAACTGTATGAGAATATATATAGTCTCTATGAAGACTGAATGCTTTCAATTAGATTCAAATGTATTTGTTGTAATTAACGGTGAATTTATATATAAATACCCTTGCTTTTTCATCAGACGATATGAATTTTCTAGCTTTTCCTGGTTCAGTGACATAGGGTGGCTGAGATTGTGATTTAAGTATATAAAATCTGAGTTTTGAATCACATAATCTAGTCATACTGTTAAAACATGGTTTCCACCCTGCATTTCTTCAGTCTATTACAGATCCCTGAAATTTGCTGTTACACTCATCAGGGCTTGGTTGTATATAGAGAAGTTGTTGGTTAAAGTGATCTTCGTCATCTTTGTTGATTTTCCAAAGACAGGAAGTTGCCATCAAAGTTCCGAGTTGGCAAGTGTGGACTGTTTAAAAGTTAATCAATTTTTTTTTCTCACATCAATGCTCAAATCTTAGAGTCAGAACTTTACTAAATGGAAAATTAGAGTGTAGCCCCCCCCCCAGGGTACCAACCAGCATCAGATCCGCAGATCTGCGCCTGCTGATGGAGGTACACTGCCACCAACCCAGCTGCTAGCTTCATTGCTAATGCTATTAATTTGAATGTAAGTAGCAGGGGTGAAAGGCATTCCTGCAGAGGGGAAAGGGACTCTCTTGAGGGTACAAGTCTATTGGAATGTAAGCAGAGGACCCAGTGTGAACTGTGTGATGCAAATGAGTAGCAGCAGGCCCAGCCCTGTTTGTATTTGTGTGGTAAGATCTCCAAGATATATGCCTTTACCCTGAGCATTTAACCTCTGTTTACCTTCGAAGTCCTCAGTGTAGAAATAGTTTTGCTGATTCAAAGAGTACCAGTTGCACTCTGGCCTCTGTTTCCTTCCATGTAATATTATCTATTTCAAAGCGTCACTGTAAAATATTGCTTTAATGGGTAGCTGACTATTTGGCTTGGAGACAGCCCCTTCGTATCATTGTCAGTGTCTAAGTCATTCAATCATCCATTTCAGGGTAGTTTGAGAGCACAAGAGGCAGAAGTTCAAATAATCATGCCCTTGCAACCCTTTGAAAAATAAACTGTGCTTGGCTCTGATTCTGTTGACATGTTAAAGATTGAGTTTATAGCTTCTTCAAAGGCTCTGTCATGACTTTATAGTCATCCTATACAAAGCAGATTCTCCACCGGCATGGTTATGTACACAGAAATGGCTGGCTAGCTGAAAGTAAATGTGCTTTAGTGGAAAATAAATTAATTTAGCTAGGGTGCGCCGTCAAGTCGGACAGAGGCCCAGGCACCTCAAAAGTATGTCTGCCTGGTTCTCCACAAAGAAGTGCAGTGTCTGCAGTTAGGCCCCAGGAAGTGCCCTGTGTGAACTAACGGAGATGGGCTGCAGAAGCAGGCGTCCTTTGCTTTCTAGTAAGGAAACGAAGCCATGCCGGAATCACACTGGACAGCAGCTCAGAAATAAACGACAGAGCTTGAATTTCACCCTTCCCTTCCACAGGTGACAGAAGAGCCTCTGTTAAGGAGAGAAACGAGCATGTCATACTTGGAGGTGTAACTCCGTGACCAATAACCGCTAGGTCACAGGAATTGGTGTTTATCGTGGGCCATATGCTAATGTGTTTATATGAGCCCATTGTACTTGCAGTCAACCTGAAGGGGTTGAACTGAGCACAGGATGATGAAACAACATGTCCTGATCAGCAGTGGGGGTGCGTGTTTGAATATAGGTAATCGGATTCCAAAGCTCATGTTCCTGAATTCCCACAGTGTAAGCCGCCTCTTGCAGAGAGATTCCATAAAATTATTTATAAACCTGACTTGGGTGTTTTCTTCTGTAGTCACTACTTTCATTAACCATGGGCAGTGGTATTTCTAGAGAACTGTCTCACTACCTCTTCCACTAAGTAGAAGGACATCTGTCACTCACAGCCATTATCTCCTGGTTACCTTGCTAATCCTGGTAGTTTAGGGACCACTGAGGTATCCTTCACTCTGCTAGATTTAACCATAGAGGTCTGGCTTAAGGGTCAATGAGTGTGGGTTTGGAGGCTGCATTTATGGAAATGGCATAGTCCATAAGAAATGCTAGTAAACCCTTTCCTTCCAGATCCAGAATGTTAGCAAAAGGTGATTAGGCTCTTCCATCATGCTTAAAGGAGTTCTATTGTAACTTTCAGAGATTGTGGCTCATTATAAGTGAAATTGAAAATGCTTGATATTAAGACTATAACTGTAGAGGGCCGGAGGGTTAGCTCAGTGGTTCCAGCACCTGCCTCGCAAGCGCAAGGTCCTGAGTTGGATCCCTGGTAACCACATACAATGCCGGGCGTGGAGACTCACACCCACCAGCAATCAATACCACATACCACAGAGCCACGCGTGGTGGCTCACTCCTGTCATCCCAGCACTCGGGAGGCAGAGGCAGGAGGATTGCTGAGTTCGAGGCCTGCCTGGGCTCCATAATGAGCTCAGAGCCAGCCTGAACTACAAAGCGAGACCTGTCTCAAAAAAAAAATACATATATATATATATATATACACACACACACACACACACACACACACACCTGTAGAAACATTCTAGACTACACATGGAATGATACTTGGACTAAAATCCTCAAAACAAGATAAAAGTTCATTTTTTTCTAATGAAGCACCTATAAAAATGCAGGGTTTTTTTTGTTTTGTTTTTTGTTTTTTTGAGACAGGGTCTCACTTTGTATTTCAGGCTGGCCTTGAGCTCACTATGTAGCCCAGGCAAGCCGCCGTGGACTCAGCAATCCTCTTGTCTCTGCCTCCCGAGTGCTGGGATTACAGGCGTGAGCCACCACGCCCGGCACTGTGGTATGTGGTATTGATTGTATGTGGTTACTGGGGATCGAACTCAGGACCTTGTGCTTGCGAGGCAGGTGCTGGAACCACTGAGCTAAATCTCTGGCCCAAAATGCAGGATTTTTTAATTCAAGAAATTAAAAGCCAGGAAGAGAAGGTATGTAGGATCTATAGCAATGTTTTAATGTTTCCTGTCGTAAGGAGTTGTAGCTGGACTCAACCCAGTGCCAGTGTAGACCTGGGACCACTCAACAATGTATACCATGGACACCCTTCAAGGATCTCTGTCTTGAAGTATAAATACTGCATCTTACTAATGGAGGGTGTCACACACTTTGAAATGAGTCTGACTCAGCCAAGGAAGACAGTTAACATTAAATCAATTTATTCTAAAGTGAAGCCAGAGCAAGCACTTAGAGGTATTTGGATTAAGAAAAGGAACAGTATGTCATTGGTCTGATGTAGTTTCTCAACAGCCAATGACCCAGTAGCACAAGCTGCTGTATTAACAGTCTTGGTGTTTCTGCAAACAATATCCTTATTTAGGGAAAGTTAGAAACAGGATTTACATTGGACAGATTCATCCTCTCAGTTGCTCTTTCTTTGTTAAAACCCACATCTATCTGAGTTTAAATTCAGTGGAAATTGAACAACCTGGGTTATTATGTAAAAACAATGTTCTCTTTATGAAACAGAGCTGTAAGTCCTTAGTAGTCCTTAATATACCCAATCAGGGAAATTAAGAGAATTGAGTTTGTGTGGTAGTTCTACCCGTGGTTACCTGGCGTTTTTTTGGGTCTTAATTTCTTCATCTGTGTTGGGGAAGCTGCTTGCATTTTAGATGAAATATCTGGTCCTTCTTTTACCATCCTCACCTCCTGCTCATGTACTGTCACAGCAATCTCCAGCCATATAACGTTTGCATTTCCACATAGGCCTAAGGGTTGGGAGAGAAGGAACAAAGAAAAGTGGTACTTACTGGGATGGGAGGTCCCTAAAATTCACAGAAGTTACTACCTAGTGTCAGAGAATTTTGATCCCATTTGTTCTCTGTCTTCTTTCAGCTACATTTGCTCAGATCTATTTGTTTAAAAGGTTGGAAGCCGGGGATTCAGCTCAAGTGGTACCGCACCTACCTTGGAAGCACAAGAACTTGAGTTCAATCCCTGGTACCAGCAAAAAATATATATATTTTTTTAATATCACAAATTTTCACTTATGACTTGATAATGTCTGTGGATTGTAGAAGTTTCTAATGGGTTCAGAAATACTGAGTTGGAAGAAAATTTTGAAATTGTGGCAATTTTTCTCTCCCCTTTTTATTCCTCTAGTTGTCAAATTATCTTTTTATTTATATGATATTTGGCTTTTATTTTAACTTAATTCCACACTGTTTCCTCTGAATGAACCCCATCCGAGCCACTGTAATTGATTATCCAGATGGGGGTTTGTATTTAAGCTTCATGCAGTCATTTAGGATTCCAATGAATGAGACAGTTGTTTTCAGTCTCCTGGGGAGACATTTGTATATACCTGACTGGAGTCTGTTTCTAATCTGACTGAGTGTTTTATGAGGCCTGCAGAAGACAAAGCTGATAATATTCAGAAAACTGTAAATATATTTTTATTCCTGTGAGACCTCAGAAGTCCTCCAAAGTACACATTTATCTCCTGGTTTCTGGTGGAAATGATAACTTTCAGAAAAGTATGCATTTCTAACTCAGAATGTTTTTTAATTTCTAAAAGGTAACAGTCAATGCCTATTTAGACTGTTAAACTTTGTGGTCCCCTAGGCTCTTTCCTTGGCTCTTACCCAAACTGCTGTTTGAAAATAAGACAACTTTTATCCTTAATTGTCTTTACAAAACATTTTAAAGTATACTCACATAGAGAAATGCAAACCAGATACTTTACACTGGGTGGGGTGGCTAAAAATGTGGCAATAACAAATACTTGATTAGGATGTGGCATAATTGGGGTGCTGCCTGGGGTGGTGGCACATGCCTTTAATTTCAGGACCTGGAGGCTGAGGCAGGCAGCTCATTGTGAATTCAGGGCCAGCCTGGACTATGTAGCAAGACCCTGTCTCAAAATCCAACAAAAGGAAAACTGGGATGCTCATACTGTGGTAGTGGGATTGAGATGGACCAGTCACATCCGAAGACATCCAGATAGTTAATAAAAGTTAACACAAGTACCATAGGATTCAGTAATTCCACACCGGATAATTATTTGAAAATACATATTTACCTAATAAATGTCATGCGTTTGTGACACTCGTATTCATGGTTGCAAAAACTGGAATTGGCTGGTACTTATTAGCTGATCAATGAATAAGCAGAAGTGGTTCATCCACATAGAGGAGTATTTGCCAACAGTGAAAAAGAGTGATGTGCTGCCATGTACTAGGAGGATGAATCTCGGAAAACATCCTTGGTGGAAAAAACCGGTCTGAAATGATGACCTACTATGTGATTCCATTTATGTAAGTATACCTATATGAAAGCAAATTCATAGAGATGGAAAGCTTAGTGTTTCTTGGGGGAAACATCAGAGAAGAGGGAGAAGTGAAGATTCTTACTGGGTCCAGCTATTTACTGAAGATGATGAAGAAATTTAAAGGCTATAAAGTGGCTGATGATGTACTAAAAATCACTGAATTGACTTTTTATTTCACATTTATATTTTCTATAGCATACCTTTGCAATATGTAACAAGCCTGTTCGTTTTAGAAACTTGGTTCTTGTAAAGAACACATCTTAAAATTCTTTTTAAATCTCCCTTCCAGCCCCTCTTTTCCTTAGTGTCTTGGTCCCCTTCCAAATTGTAAAAGATCTTTGTTTCCTATTACGTGTCTTTTATTATTCATGATTTGGATTTCTCGTAGAGGAAAACCCATGCAATATTTAAGTATATGTGTCCAATTTTATCACTTAACATTATACTGTCCAGGTGCATCCATTTTCCTACAGATAACTCAAATTTGTCCTTCCCAGAGTAGCATTCCATTGTGTATAACTGTGATGCTTTACCAATTGATCTGTTTGGACACAATTGCCTGCTTCCAAGATTCATCTGTTAGCAATTGTGCTGTGATAAACGTCATGCATGTAGCGTTGTCATGTGATGTCTTTAACGCATTGGGAAAGATAACCTAGAAGATACCTAGCTGGGTCAAGTGGAATTTTTAGATTTAGTATCTTGAGGAATCTTGCTACTGGTTTCCACAGTGGTTGTACTAGTTTATAATCCCACCAATACTGTAGAAGAATAGGATTTTAAATAAAAACTGGTTATTTTGTATTTCAAGTTCCTGGAAACTGTAGAGCATAGTAGGAGGGGCCTGCTCCCCACACTATCCGAGGAAGTGCACAGTTAGTTCAGTGCCTATTTTTACTTTATACCAACATGGCTGATCATGGAACTCCTATCTCAGGCCCTTTCCCAGATACCTGCTTACTAATAAACTATAATAAAGTAATTTTTCCACTGGGCTGTCTTACTGCTTTTGTTGTTTTAACAAATGCAGTTTTAGGCAACGCAATACAAGGATGTGTGTGGAACTCGAGGACATCTTGACAGGAAATAACCTTCAGCCTTGTAGAAGCAGGTGACATAGGCCTATCTGCCAGAGGAGCAGAGTCTGGGAACAGTAGAACAAATGATAAGAGGTTAGTATGTTACACTGCAGTAGAGGGATAGTTAAAAACACCACTTGTTTTGTGGAATAGTATTCTTGACATAATGAGTATGACCATGTGGGACCTCGTGAAGGGAAAGGTTTCTCTGACCCGCGATGACCAGGAAAAACTAGGCATAAAGCCTTAACTCATAGTTGAAAATACTCCCCTTCTTCTAGCTCTGGCCAAAAACTTAACTATATTTTTTTTATTTTAATGCTTAGCCGTGTTTTATTATAACAACTAGAGCTCCACTATCTTTCATATGACATACTTTAAAAATTGTAAGTTAATTTGACTAAGCAAATGATATTTGAGAACTTGGATTATTTAGCGCTTTATTTACAGCTATCTCAGGGTCACAGCAGGTGGGTGAGGGAACCTAATCATGGGTCTTCAGGTTCCCCTGCCCTAAATTGGGGTTGAAGTTAAGGAACAGTGAGCTAGTTTTTTTTTTTTTGGCGGTACCGAGGTTTGAACTCAGACCCTTGTGCATGTAAGGTTGGCTCAGTACCACTTGAGCTAAATCCTCGGCCCCCAGATCTTTTTTTTATATAGTGTTTTATTTTGAGCCAAGGTCTCAATAAGTTACCCAAGCTGGCCTGAACTTGGAATCCTCCTGCCTCACCCTCACAGGTAGCTGGAAATACAGCCACATGCCACACACCCAGATGGTCCTCAGCGTTTTAGTCAACACTTACAAAACGCTCATGAATGAGTAAACAGTAAGATGAGTGTGAATCAATGAAACAACTACCTTTTAAAATTTTTACCTGCTCATAGTCTACAAAGACAAGGATAGGGAAAGAGATCCCCAAATTGAATACAAACAAATTAATGTATCTTAAGTATAATTCTAATGAATAACAAAACCACACCAAGGCTGTGACAGTACAGGAACTAGGCCCCCAACTTACTGTTTTATGCCTTGTGTTACTGAGGGTTGAACCTAAGGCTTTGTGCATGCTAGACAAGTATAGTACCACTGAGCTACGTCTCCAGCCCTCGAAATTCTTGAATACACATATTGCTATACATCTTCCACCTTTAAAACAAATAGGAAATAAATATTGAACTGGAGTTAATGGTTATTTTGAAACCACATAATGTACACTCTTGTGTTGTGCAAATTAATAAATAGCAGAACATGAGAGCTTTGATTCTCACTGTCAGAGGACAAGTTGCAGATAAAGGAGAATGAATACAAGAATTAACCTTGGGGCGGTTAATTGGAATCAGTGCTGTGAATATGAACCTGGATACAGCTGTTTATTTTTAATATATCTGTATGATGTAAGAAAACAAGCCTGGATGTTTGCATGTGTGCCCACAAATGTGTATAGAACTCTGGCAAAATTGTGCACCAAGGGCTGGAGATTTAGCTCAGTGGTTCCAGGCCTGCCTCGCAAGAGCAAGGGCCTGAGTTCGATCTGGTAACCATGTACAATGCTGGGTGTGGTGACTCACGCCCACCAGCCGTCAATACCACATACCACAGTGCCAGGAGTGGTGGCTCACGCCTGTCATCCCAGCACTTGGGAGGCAGAGGCAGGAGGATTGCTGAGGTCCAGGTTTGCCTGGGCTACAAAGTGAGACCCTGTCTCCAAAAAAAAAAAACAAATTTGTGCACCAAAATAAATACAGTTATTCCTTGGTATCAATGAGAGGTTTAGTTCCTGGACCGAGGATACCACCGTCCCCAAATGCTCATTGTAACCCTTACATCTTCCTGGTTATGTGTAATACCTAATGGGATGTAAATGGTATATAAAGTTACTTAGGGAAATAGGAGTATATATGCCATACCTGATAGAAATGATTGATTAGGAAAGGGTGTGGAAGTAAAAGCTTTCCCTTCAGATAGACAACTGATACATAGAAAAAGGGAAAGTATTATGAAAGCCTCCTTGAGCAATCATAGTGACTAACTTAGGCAAGCATAGCCATAGATGCTGAAAGTTTAAAGTAGGTTTGATGAGAAACAAGATATTTTTATAGCCTGAAGCTGCTATTATTAGTTAAAAGGGGAAAATAGTAACTTTACAGAAACTTGTCATCATGGTTCATGTCACAGGACAAAAATGACATCAAGTGCATCCTGATAACGATGTACTGTGCAGGACCGTGCAGCGCTGGGGAAATTCCTGCCAAAAATGTGTGACCTGAGTTCTAAACAAGAAAACATTGGATAGGGCTGAACTGAGGGACCTCTGTGCGGGGAGTTGCATGTGCTCTAAAAGGGGTCAACCTCACGACAGACCAGCCTGAAGAACTCTTCCAGATTAGGGAAGACAAGAGAGACATGATTCTGGGTTTGATCCTAAGCCAGGAAAACAAAGAGATGCCCCTGTTTTTAATAAATAAAGGATAAAGGGACATTGTGTTTGTATCTAAAACAGTTCAGCGGAAATATCATGTGCATGTATGTGTGCGTGCATGTGTGTGTGTGTGTTTATGGAAGCAGAGGAGAACAAATGGGGCAAAATAATAGTAAATGGGTATCATGCTAGTTTTTCAGATGTCTGGGCTGAGGGTATACAAGAATTCTTTGTGCTGTCTGCAGCTATAAGTCTGCAAATTACTTTTTAACACTGAAATTACAGTATTTCTTAATAAACTCTGTAGAAAATAGCAAACCAAAAACAACTGGTTAGGTGCTATCTCTGCTGTTGCCTCTTTATGGATTAAAGTGCTCCGCACTCCACTGGCCTCTGTGGCCCTCTATACGAAACCACTTATTCCAGCTCTTGTCCTCATTTTTAAAAATTTTGTGTAAGATTTTACAAATTGTACATATTTATAGAAAGCTTAAACAATCTAAAGTTGTGCCTAAACATGTTCGGGATTCCTTTCTACCTGCCCCAAGTAACCTGTGGATTATTTCATATAAACAAGGCTTTACATCGACATATCCAACTGTACATAAACACACAACACACCCTTGTATACATTCTCGGCCTTTCCTCCCTTTTGTCCTTAAACTAGTCAACTCTGTATAATTTTTTTAAACCAGATCCAGCCAGGCAAATGTTTTTATAGTAAGTACACATCTCTCGGCCTCAGTCTTTACCTTTTCATCGTTCTATAAACAAATGATTCCATTGGCCCTAAAACTCATTGCCAAGGACTGATAATTTAATGGTCCACTTTAGGTGTGCACCATTGTAAAGACCCTGGGATAGCTGGCGCCTTACAGAATGGAGACACCATTTACTGTAGAGTATGACTCTCGCATATGGAGGTACTTGGTCACCTCAGAGGGAGCAGATTTGATAGCTTTTTCTAGTGAGGTTGGGTGACTTGGCTCCTGCCACCTCCAGAGTCAAAGTGAAATTCCCCAAACAGAAGAGATGTTTGATGACTTCGAGTGACATCTATGTCCCTGAGCAGTCAGTTTGGTCAGAGAAGGACGCAGAGCATTGGGCCCTGAGTGCCCTTCCCACAGGTGGAGGGTCATTAGGGTAGCGCCCACACGCTTGCCTTTCCGGGGCTGCTGTGTTGCGCCCCCACTGCCCGGCTGCACCTTCCTGTGGACCCATCTTTCCTCTCTGCCTCCTGGAATCTCAAAAGCAGGGTCCGCCCAGCAGCATCGGCAACAGGTGAGACCTTAGAAATGAGATTCTCAGATCCCACCCTGCACTTACTGAGTTAGAAACGCAGCACTGTTCTTACAGCGTTTGTCTCTCTGACTCTGACGTCCACTCACACTTGAGGCACTCAGCCCTGCACACCCCGAAGCCGTCACGTGGGACGTAAAAGTTGTTTTGTGGTTTCCCAGCCTGCCTCTCTGCAGGACCCGTTTCCACGACGCGCCCCGTCCATATCCTGTCATACCGAAATGTGCTGAGCCCTTTCCTGGACCGGCCGCCACCTGGTGCCGCCCTCCCCGGCACCCACTGCCGACGTGGGGCAGCCGGAGACCTGGCAGCGCTGTCCTTCCGTGCGCTGGCCGTTTCCTCGGCAGGGAAGACAGCTCCCCCAGGTTGGGTGGCCCCTAAGGAACTATCCTCAGGTTAATACCCTCATGGTGTCGGGGGACTGTTCCTTCTGTATTTGTGAATAGAGCACCATTTATGTTTGCAAGATGATTTTCTGTTCCTCGCGAGCAGTGTTGGTAAATTGTCCACTGGGGGGTGGTTTTGAAAGGCACAACCTCCCCATTCTCTTGGCAACGACTTTATCCTGATAGCAGTCCATGTGAAGTTACTCTAGTCAGAGGAGAAATCTTATTAGGCTTTAATTAAAAACACAAGCTTTTTCCCCTTCTGTCTCCTAGTCTCTTTTTCATCTTTCTCCTGTCTTTTGTGTTTTTCCTTCTTTACTTACATGTCCTCCCTTCCCCTGGCACGCTCTTTCTCCCCTTCATCATACTTAAGCATTTAAAATGTTTTGGGCATAGTTAATCCCTATGGAGAGGAACTTAGCAGAGCAGGATATTGATTACCAAATATGGTGTTGCTGCTAAAGATGCTGGAGGAATGTGGCTTGTATTCTAAGCCCCTGTATAAGCTGCCAAACAAATTAGGTCATTTTAACTTCTGAGCTTTCTTTTCCCCCCCTTTTAATAAGGATGTTGGAACTTTGATTTGGAACATGATGTTGATGTTATTTTAGCTCAAACAAGAGGGCTCTGAAGAAAGGGGGAGGGAGCTGGGAGATTCAGTTCAGCATATTTTAGGGTACAGGCACCCAGGTTGTGTGAGAGACAGCTACACTGATTCTGGAGCCCCAGTGAGGAAGGCGAGGCGTCGCATTCGGATGTTTGGTCTCATTATCTGAAGCTCAGAGGACCAGTCGCTGCCCCAAGACCTGCTGCCGTAGTGTCCACATGTTGCTGTGAGACCTGAAGTCAGGGTTCGCTCCGCCCCGAAGGTTCTCAGCCTCCTGCCAGGAGGACGCCCTGGGGGGCAAGCTGTCGCTGTGCGCTTATGAATGAGCAAAGCCTTCTGTGGGCACCGTGTTTGGCAGTCTGGGGACTAAACCGGGGACCTCGCACTTGGCCTCGCACTGAGCTAGGCCCTAAAGCGCCCCAGTGTATAATAGCCAGGGATCATGGTTATCTCCCAACAAAGGCCCCGGCTCTTTAGGTCCATATTTGGACATGGTAGTTCTGTTGAGATAGTAGCTTTGATAAGTTCTTAAATGTAAGCTGGCAGAAGCAAAAGCTGTTTCAAAGTAAATGCAGCTTTGTGTCTTTCTTTACGTATATTTTTGGCGTGACAGTACTACTGCGGTTCCCCAGATTGAAAGAATGCCCTCAGAAAACCCCAAAGCAGTTAAAGAAAATGCCTTTTTCGTGCATCATAAAATAGAGAGCTCCTTTTCACTTTCGTCGTTCCTACCCCAGTGGATGCCCCACAAGTGGACCTCCCCACAAGTGGACCTCCCCCACTCTGGTACCCTCAGTTGGTTTCTTCTCTAAGAGCGAAGATAAATCAGGCCCCCGGAGAAATTCTGCCCAGCCCTATACATGTCTGGGTCAAGCCTCTGGCACTGTGTTGTTCCTTTCTGAGGAGCCCTTCCCTATAGTACCCCATTTCCTGTCTAGCTGTTACCCTCCACTCACATACATGATCTTGGGCCAGTGAAGGTCAGAATTGTTCTATCCATCCGATCTCCATTTCTTGTGAAAACTGCTCTTTTTCAAGTTCATGAGAAAGAAAAGAGAGTTGGGGGTTCTATGAGTCCCACCTGTGGGCTCGCAGAGTGCCACGTGGAAAACCAGTGTTAGGATATTTGTTTTGAAGACTTGACAAGCATGGAGCTTGCATGCTTGTTCTGGGTGCTTTCATGTACTGTATTGGAATTTCTTTAATTTGTGGTACCAGGCATTGAACTCAGGACCTTGCACTTGCTTGGCAGGCGCCAGTACCAGTGAGCTAAATCTCTGGCCTGTACTGGAATTTCTGATCCATGCAGGGGTACAGAGTTCAGGGCATGGAATGTATTTTTCACTAGATTCTTAGTTGTGCTTAGTAATAAATTTTTAAATAGGTGTGTCCTAAAACAGACTTTGCTTGCCCTAACTGTTGTTTGTGGTTTTTGTGATTTATCTTACTGAATTAATGTTTGAAGATGAGGTACAGTAATAGGGACAAGGGTTATTAATGTTACTAACATCTTGTTGGCCTGTGCAATTGTTTCTCTTCATGGAGCTATTAAGGCAAATATAATGAAATCAAGGCTTTATAACATCAAGCCATTCAAGTTTTATATGAATTTATAAGCTACCTAGGATCAAAGGATATTATATTAGAAATCAGTTAAACTTGCAGTTCCTGTCTTTTGATTTATTTGTATTACTTTTGTCAAGCTGTATGGAAGGAAATGCGATCCTTTCCCTCCATGTATAGATAGTGAGATAAAAGCGTGGTAGGATCGTAACACTGGAGACCCCGCCTCTCATGATTCCGGTGTCAGACTCTGCTGTTAACAGCATTTCTCTTGGAACTGTAACCATATTTGTTCATTTTTATTAATAGCTATCGAAGCTTTTAATTGTTGCAGGAATTTGTTCAGTTCCGTTTTAGACCTGGAAAGTTTTTCTCCAAGAAGAAAAAAGGGATAGGTGAAAATCTACGTGACACAATTTTTCGGTGGAGGAAGGCAAACCTCTGACTTTCTGGACACATTGTGTCGTGGGTCTTTGTACATTCTAAGTAAATAGTGAGAATGAGAACACTTGCTGACCTTTTCTCCTGATAGGCCAGGGTTTATTGGAGTGTTTATTTTGTCACCATTCCGGTTTGACTCTAAGGAAATGAAAACATCTTCCATTTGTTCTTTATTTCCAAAGGGCATCCGCTTCGATCCTGAAATTCCGCAAACACTACGACTAGAGTTTGCTAAGGCAAACACGAAGATGGCGAAGAACAAACTAGTAGGAACTCCAAACCCCAGTACTCCTCTACCCAACACTGTACCTCAGTTCATTGCCAGAGAGCCATGTAAGTTGATCTGCTTTTAACTTGAAGGGGAAATGCGTGCATGTGAGATTGCACCATGGGACACAGAGCTGGCTGATGATCATGTTCTGTGTTTGTGAAGAGGTTGCTCATTGCCACTGTCTGAATTTGAAGAACAGCAGTCTCGGTGAATAGTGATTTGCTGTTCCAAAAGATGGCCCACCTTGAACAGAACCCTAACATACAATTTCCTTTGGTGTGCCATGGGTTTCCTTAATGGGACTCTGGCCCTAGTGCGTACCTCATTTGCCTTGAGGTTTGTGTGTACACCTTTTATTCCTCCATTCTTGGACACAAGAGTTGGTTCACATCCTGCTCAGCCTGTTGAAGGACATCAGATCTGTGTCTTAGGAAAAATAGGTTATCAGAAGTGAAAGAAGCTGACCTGGGGGAGTGAAGCTCTAAGAACAGGTTAACTATAACTTGAGGCAGGCTAGTAAACAGTAGCAGTTTATATGTCAGAATAACCACTTCTGTCATACTAATATCAATAAAATTTCAAGGAAATCTTAGATTAGGACATTGCCTAATTGCTAAACAGTTTTCTTACCCCACATGCGTGAGCTTCTTCTGTTAAATGTCGAGAATATAATTTTTGCCTTTGATTCAGTAACTTTAAAAAGATTATCGTGATTTTCTTTTTCAAGCTCAATCAGTGGCAGAAGTGAGGCATGAGACAGGCTGTAAATTTCCCTTCCATTGCAAAGCCATGTGGATTTAATATGGAAGCCCAAGTTCTTTGCAGTTATCAGGGTCGATTCTGTTCCATTGTTCTTGATTACCGAATCATGATCATGATCTTTGCACTTCAGCTCATCCTACCGCAGCAGAGGGGCCCGCACTTCCTTATTCCTTCCGTGTCATGTGCAAGTCAGGTTTAATCAGGTCCTGGTGTCGTGCAGGCCATGTCACTCAGTCGCTGCTGCAGGTCAGTGGAAACTAATAGATGAGCTTCTCTCTCAGCATGAACTTAACTAAAAATTTCCAGAAAGCCATAGCAGGGAAATATTTTGTTCTTTTGTGTGCTAGAGAAATGTGAGATGTTTATTTGGGAAGGAAATCTAAACACAAGTTCATCTTATAGTGCAGTTGCATTACAGGAAGTTATAGAAGCATTCCTTGTTTAATTCTTAAACTTAAAGCATTAGTTTAATTATGTATATTGTTTATATTTAATAAATATTTACTACAGTAGTGGATGAGTGGGATAAATATTTGATTTTGTCTCTTCACAGAACTTTAGAACCGTTTGTATGCCTCTAATTCTATTTGAAAGAAATTTTTGAAAAATTTAAATTTCTTCTCTCTAGACAAGGCATCAAGAAAAATATTTTTAGGGGTTTTTTCCGTGTGCATGAAATTTACCTACCTCAGATCTCAGATTCGTAGCATTTATTCCGATAGGAAGTGTAATGCTGATAATAAATTACACTTTAACCTTTCGTTACTTTGAGTGCTTTAAGGATTTTTTTCTGAATCTGCTCAACATCTCTGTGAAAAGTTAGCTATGGAGGTGATACCCAGTTTACAACAGGATTTACAAAAGGTACAGAGGAACTGACTGGCTGCCCAGAGCCCCTGGCCCTGCAGGAACAACATGGAGATAGAACTTGGCATGCTGTGCTGACCAGCTCTGCTCCCTCCCCTTCTCTCTGAAGAGAGCAACTCAGAAGTGATCAGATAATTTCCATGGCAAGGTCAAAACCTGTCCAGCCAGTTGTCATAGTGAAACAAAATTGGAAGTTTAAAAAAATTTTTTTGACTAGCCAGTAGTGTATTCTTGCAAAAAGAAAAGCTTAGCATGCTTTCTTGTAATAAAGCTTCTTCAGAGCAAGGGTCCCCGATACCAGCAACTGCACCCCAGCTCAGGCTGACCTTGTCACCAGTAGAGCCAGTGCTTTCAAGGGATCATATTGCAGGCTAAGACTGTTGTAGTGGGTCTAGACGTTCACATTAAAAAAAAAAAAATCTAGTGTCTTTGTACCAATAACTGATAGTTGAAGTAGGGTTGTGGTTTGTTTTTTTTTAGACAAGCTCTTGTTTTGTAGTTCAGGCTGGCCCCAAGCTCACTTTGTAGTCCAGGCAAGTCTCGAACTCAGCAGTCCTCCGGAGTGCTAAGATTACAGGCATGTGCCACCATGCCCAGCATTGTGGTATGTGGTACTGATTGCTGGTGGACGTGAATCACCACATCTGGTATTGTTGTATGTGTTACTGGGGATCAAACCAGGAACCTTGTGCTTGCTAGGCAGGCGCTGGAAACACTGAGCTAAATCTCTGGCCCAGAATCAGAATTTTGAGAATGGAAAAATCCTGAAAGATTTTGTGTTGTAGATCATGGGAAATCTTTATAAATGCTTCTTTTTGTTCTCATGTGGTAGCTGAAAAGTCCTTACTGCCATCACTAAGGGAAAGATGTTCTGCGATATGATTATATGACATTTACTTGACCTTCAGTTTTCAGTAAATAGCTTGTTGAACTGAAATGAACACCCAGTGTGCAAGATAGACCCTGGGCCAAAAGGATTGGGATCTTTTCCTTGGAAGAGCTGGCAGTGGTCAAGGTTGCCCCCTGTAGAGGACTTCAAAGAGAGTCTGAAGTTAGTCCAGATGCCTCCCAGGTCAGCCTGTCCTGTGTGCTGCGCACCTGCTCTGTGTACACAAGCTGTGAAGAGTGAGGACAGCAGGTTTACAGCTTGGCAAGGGAGCTGGTGGCCTTGGCTTTAGACTGGAAGATGTCAGTGAAGGTTCTGGCAGTTACTGGCAAGCTTTGTGGGGGCAAAAAATTCGTGCTGCTTTCTTGATCTCTCAAGTACAAAATGAGTGTGATGAGAAGTAAATAAAACAGCTTCATTGGCATTCAGGATTATGTGCAATGAATAGATTGCTGAAAGAATGTAACGTATAATCCTAATCTTACAACCAGCCTTCCCACAATAAAAAGCTGGACTGGCTTTGTTTTATAATAGTCAAAGCAGGTGTCATTGTTGTGTGACTGTGTCTTGTTGCCCTGGCAAGTCAAGAGAAACCATGATTGAAACTGATGGGATGATCCCTGGAAAGTGTTACATCTTTTTAACTAAAGTCTGGGTAATAGGATGATTAAGTTGAATTACCTGTCTTACTCTTTATGCAGTGTGGTCAAATCTGAACGAGACCAAGAAAGCAGATAGAGATAGCCAGGCTGGAACTACATATGTTTAGTGGTAGAAAATGGGCTGAGCTTGCAGGATTTCCGGGTATGTACCCCAGCACCTTCCCCTAAAGGAGAGATGGAACGGTGATAATGTAAGTAAAATTCTCTGAAGCTGTACATTACAGTTGATAGGACTGTAGTGTTCTGTACTTATAAAAACTACACTTTAAAGATGGAAAAGGACATGTCACCATCTTCCTGGGTTATTGTTCTCTTTATTTATAACAATGCTGGTGCCTTGGGTCAGGATATGGGGTACTGAGCCTTTCACATCAGTTATCTCATTGAGTTCTCAGTAGCACTGTTGGTTTCACAGTTGAAGAAAGTAAGACCTGGAGAAATGTAGTAACTGTGTTGGGAGTATAGCCCATAAGTAATTTGGTCTAAATTGTGTCACCAAAATTTATATGTTGAAATCCCAACTGCCAGTACTTGAACATAACCCTATTTGGAAGTTTTATAAAGAAATGACTGAGTTAAAATGAACCCTTTAGGGTAGGGACCCCATCCAGCATGTCTATTGTACTTAAAAATGTAAAGAAGAGGGCCGGAGGGTTAGCTCAGTGGTTCCGGCACCTGCCTCGCAAGCTCAAGGTCCTGAGTTCAATCCCCGGTAACCACATAGAATGCTGGGTGTGGAGACACGCCCACCAACAATCAACACCGCATACCACAAAGCCGGATGTGGTGGCTCACGCCTGTTATCCCAGCACTCAGGAAGCAGAGACAGGAGGATTGCTGAGTTCATGTGGCTTGCCTGGGCACCATAGTGAGCTCAGGGCCAGCCTGAACTACAAAGCGAGACCCTGTCTCAAAAAGCAAAAAAAAAAAAAAAATGTAAAGAAGAGCCATCACCTATGTAGGACACATATGTAGAGGAAATGCCCTTTTGTGGACACGAGAGTGCAACCGCCTGCAGGCTGGGCCTTTGGAGAATCAAGCCTGTGAGCGCCTTGATCTTAGAATCATCTGTAAACCCACAAGAAAAATAATTCTGTTCCTGCCACCAAGTCTGCAGTGACGTTTCTTATCACAGCGGACTTAGCAGGCTAATATATCGAGCGACAGAACCCGGATTTAAACCGTAGGAACAGCTGCTTTGGTGCAGTTGAGTCTCAGCTGTACCTTCCGTGTGGTCATGCAGAGCCCCCCGCAGGCAGCACCAGTGGCCATGCGCCGCAGTGTGTGCCGTTGTCCACAGTAGTTTTCCTGCATTCGTTTGTTTAGCACCTAGAAATACACGTCCGAGTTTTTTTTTTTTAAGAGATGCTTGTACTTATTTTCATGCTGTTTTGTTCATAATTACCTGATTCACCACAGGTGTGAAGGAAGATGCACTTCCAGCAAGTTTTAGAATTTCAGAGTTATTGGGACAAAACAAAATCCATATATTAAGGAGGTCTAATTTAGTAATTTTATCACAGTACATATAGAATTTGTTTAACTTAACTGAGTAAACTTAAGTCTTGAGTCTGAAGCTCCTGAGTCTAGACTGTTCAAAATGTAACTTATTATCATAGTGCATTTAAACATGGAGGCAGCCAAATCTGCGTAGAGCTTCGACTCAAGCGGGTCTTCCCCCTCCCCTCCCCCTCCCCCCTTGCCTTCCTTCCTTCCTTCCTTCCTCTCTCTCCCTTACTCCCTCTCTCCCTCCTCCTTGGTTTGCCTTTGCCTTTTCCTTCTCCTTTCCTTTCCTTTCAGTCTTGCTGGTAGTTCAGGGTGTTCTCAAATTCGCAACGATCCTCCTGCTTCAGCCCCAAGTGGTGGGATTACAGGCACATGTCATCATGTCCACCTTTTATGTTTTGTGGCACAAATACTGAAAGGCTTCTAGAGCTCTGTCCTAATCTGGTTTCACGTATTCCAGTCCAAGGCTTTGATTCTGGGCTAGGACTTAGCTCTGTATTTCTAAAAGCTCTCTGGGTGATTATGGAGAACAACATTTGACAGTCCCAGAAAGACTTAATTCTCTTTCCTGCTCACCTGATCTTTCCGTCTCCCTATACCTTCCCTCCCCGCTCCAGCCAAAAACGTGCTGCATTAAATATGTCCTCTTAAATACATGGTGAGCAGAGAGCCCTTTGAATAATCAGACCTCTTCCTTGTTTGCCTCTCATGCCGCTGGAATTCCCCATTTGTCCGTTACTGACCTGAGCTTTGTTGAATTGAGAGCGCTCTGTCTCTTGTCCAAAGAGATCTGTGGTGTACTTCAGCCTCGAGGTACCTAGCAGCCCCCTTCCAGAGCCAACAACACACCCAGCGAATATGAAATCCGAACCTCTCCCCTTTGGGGCAGAAACCTCCCAGGGCCCTGTCTGAGGCTCACTTTGGCCCAGAGCCAGCGCCAGGCACGTTCCAGGGCAGCGGTGCCTGTCACGCGCCACCGAGGAGGCTGCAGTTGCCTCGCTGTTGCCGCACTGGCTGTGAGTCTGCGCAAGAGACCGTTGTGCCGTGCGCGTGCGCTGGAGTGGGATGGTTTAGAGAGGCAGCCTCGTGGCATGAGGGGCGACTGACGAGTGAGCAGCGGGAACAAAGGCCAGGGAAAAAGACGCAGGCTGGAGGCGTTCTGTGGGGGGTGAGCTTAGGGATTCTTAATCTAGAAAACAATGTCCGTGGTTTTTTGCGTTTTACAAAGTGAACAGTTTCATTGATTTTCTGATGGTTAAATTTCTCAGTGCCTATGTTTTTGCCTTTATACAGGTTGTCTATTTTAGGTTTAAGGTGGTTTGGTTTTGTTTTTGAGACAAGATTTCTCTATGTAGTGCAGGATGCCTTTGAACTCAGGACATGGCTCAAGCCTTTAACTTGTGGTAGTCCTCCTGCCTCAGCCTCCTGAGTACTGGGTTACAGGCATGCCCTACAACACTGTGTGTCTAAATACTTCTTAGAGGAAAAACATTTTGTTTAGTGCAGAAGTCCCACCTTCTTTGTTTTTGGTTTGTGTACTTCATTCTTTCTGGATTATTACTATATAGATCAGTAAACAAAGTTACCATCAGCAAAAATCAAGGTATTTGACTTATTTGCTGTCTATCTAGAGGACATAACAATTCCCCTAGAAGGTGTTTATTTTTTGTTTTGCTTTGCTTTTTGAGACAGGGTCTCGCTTTGTAGTTCAGGCTGGCCCTGAGCTCACTATGTAGCCCAGGCAAGCCTCGAACTGAGCAATCCTCCTGCCTCTGCCTCCCAAGTGCTGGGATGACAGGCGTGAGCCACCATGCCCAGCATTGTATGTGGTTTACCGGAATTGAACTCAGGGCCTTGCGCTTACAAGGCAGGCACTAGAACCACTGAGAAAAATCTCCAGGCCCCTAGAAGGTATTTTGAATCACTCAGATGTAAGGTGCAAATGGACATGGGTGAGAAACCAGAGTACCATAGCCCTGTTTCATAGAGTTTGGGTTCCTAAAACTGATGTGGCCTCAGTCCTGGAGACAGTATGGGAGGAGCATGAGAAGTCACAGATTTATGGTCAGGTAGACAGTATGCCTGTGGTTCCTCTTTTTTTTTTTTTTTTTTTTTTTTTTTTTTTTTTTTTTTTTTTTTTTTTTTGAGACAGTATCTTGCTTTGTAGTTCAGGCTGGACCTGAGCTCACTGTGTAGCCCAGGCAAGCTTCAGAACTCAGCAATCCTCCTGCCTCTGCCTCCCGAGTGCTGGGATTACAGGCGTGAGCCACCACGCCCGGCATTGTGGTATGCGGTATTGATTGTTGGTGGGCATGAGTCTCCGTGCCCAGCATTGTATGTGGTTACCGGGATCCAACTCAGGACCTTGCGCTTGCGAGGCAGACACCAGAACCACTGAGCTAACCCTCCGGCCCCCTAGATGGTTCCTCTTTGCGCAGTCTCAGAAGGCGGGGAAGCTTTCCTTTGGAGTTTCACAGATTGAACAGACTGAGAAAATCCTGGTCTGCTGCTTTTATGAAGCCAAGCATTGAGAGACCTGGTTCTGCCTTGTTTTTAAAAATAAAACTTAATGTGGAAACAAGTGAGAGATTGTGTAACAATAGGGTTATGATTTACATCTAAAATACTCCCCACAAAAGTCTCAGGTGTTTGGAAGATGACTGGATCATGGGGGTGGTGTATTCTTCTGTACATGAATCTGTTGATGAGTTCATCGATGAATGTGCCTTTTCTAGGGAGAGCTGAGGATCAAGCTCAGGTCCTTGTGCTCGTGAGCAAGTGCCAGAGCCACTGAGCTAAATCCCCAGCACGAAGAATCTGCTCTTGGGAAGTGGAGCCTGGCCAGAAGGGGCCAATTACTGGGGATATGACCTGAAATGGTGCACTCTGTCCTCTTTCCCTCCTTCTCTACTACTTTTCTCTTCTTCCTCTTTTTCTCCTTCTCTCTTTCCTTTCTTCCCTTTCTCTCCTTGCTAGTCACCACTGCAGGAACAACTTGCTTCCAAGCCACAGACTGAGCCCACTGAAACCGTGAGCTAAGGTGAAGGTCTGCTTTATCTTGCAGGGCTGTTTTGTCCCAGCAGCAGACCTAATACACAGATACTGGATCTGTTAGTCGTAGAGAAAGAACTTGGCTTATCTCTTTTAAGGTAATGTATTAGAAGACCATTGTATGAGTGTACAATCTGGACCTCTCACAACTTCAAATATAAGTCAGATCTCAATATTTCTTGAATCCCCCCCCCCACCTTAGACTTAAATCTAAAACTTTAGCACCTCTTTGCTAAATGATCATCCTAGATTTCTCTTATAAAAGGAGACCATATATGAATTTTTTTTTTTTTTTGAGACAGGCTCTTGCTTTGTGGTTCAGGCTGGCTCTCAGCTCACTATTGTAGCCCAGGCAAGGCTGGAGCCCAGCAATCCTCCTGCCTCTGCCTCCCGAGTGCTGGGATTATAGGCGTGAGCCACCACGCCCGGCACTGTGGCATGTGGTATTGATTGCTGGTGGGCGTGAGTCACCATGCTCAGCATTGTATGTGGTTACCGGGATCGAACTCAGGGCCTTGTGCTTGTGAGGCAGGCGCCGGAACCACTGAGCTAAATCTCTGGCCCCCATATATGAAATTTTTAAAGAATTAAAAGTATCTCTGTACCCTTGAAAAATAACACAGTCAACACTGACATGTCCTTCTGCAAACTTACACACAGTGGGTATGAAGTACAGACTAACAAGTTGTCTTTGATTTATTTATAATACCATACTATCAGTACATAACTTCATACCTATGTTGTGAACACTTGTTATCTAATACTATTTCCAAAGCAATAGTTTTGCAGTCTGCTTATGTGGAAGGGACGGAGTCTAGTGGACCTGACATCGCAGCTTGAGGGAGATCTTTCAGAGTGGCTGCCCTTTCTAGGCAGTCCCACCGCAGGGACTCCCGTCTGGGGTTCTGTCCTTGCTCCCAAGGAAGCCAGCTCCCACCTGCATTGTTCACAGGGACAGGCATTTCAGCTTTATAATGGTTGGACATCCCCGGTGGGCCTTCTCCATGTCGACTCCCCCTTGTGTCATAGAACGCCAGCCGTGTCTGCGGCCCTGATTGTTACATCAGGGAGAACTTCTCTCAAGAACAGGACACTTACTTGGCACTCTCTAAGACAACCAGTTACCAGGCCCTGCATAGTCTGAGAAATAAGAAACAAGAACAGCAGAATAGTTTTAGAAACCCGAAACCTAATGTTTATTACCATATATATCCAACTCTGTCAAATACAAGGGCAAAGCAAAATACTGTTTGTCTTTTTAAAAGGGTCCAACATTTACTGAGCCACTTTTAGTCAACTTTCCATAAACTAGACCAAAATACTGAAGATAATTAGCCTATAAAAAGAGGATTAGCCAGATGTAATGGTCCAGGCCTCTAATCCC
>PVIC010018391.1:0-31645 GCA_004025085.1 Thryonomys swinderianus
AAAAAAAAAAAAAAAGAAAGATAATCAGGAAAGTTTTTACATTATTTTAAAATTATATTTATTTACTTAGGTGCTAGAGATTAAATCCACACAAGGGAAGCACTTTTCCATTAAGCTACATCCCTTCTTGCTTTAAAAAATTTTGATAGTGCCTAAGTTTCCCAGGCTGGTCTCTAACTTGTGATCTGCCTGCCTCAGTCTCCCAAATAGCTAGGAATTACAGATGTGTGGCCTTGAGGCCAAATTAATACTTAAGATGTTATTGATTTTACTATATTTAGTGTGCAATATCCAGTCTAAACTCATATCCAATTCTTCTAATATATTTTCATTTGGTATTTCACTTTACTTTGCTCTTTTCCCTCATTATGAAGTAAAAGCATTCTGAAGTGTAAATTTAATTTATGGAGTTGTAGAAGGGGGTTATGATGGATTTCTTATAAAAATGTACTTGATTTTATTGGATACAGTGGTGCCCACCTGTAATTCCAGCACTTGAGAGGCTAAGGCAGAAGGAATCCCCAAGAGTTGAAGGGCAGCCTAAACTACATAAGGGAGACCCTGGCTCAAAAACAAAACAAAACAAAATGAACAAAAAGTACATCATTTTTTAGCTGGCAGCCAACTAAGTGCCACACACTGCCATGTGGAGCCTGGAGGAAAACCAGAAATTTCCTGTATGATTTAACATACTCTATCATATTAGAGGCCAAATCTTACTCTTTTTACATACACACTCAGAGTAACACTCATGCAAGCAGCAGGCTGCTGAGTAAGCAAATGAAGAAACACTGGTGGTCTGCTCTGGAAAAACAGCCAAGGCTTCAACTTCCCTCAGCCAGAGTCCAGTGGCAGCACAGGCAGAGTGGCTTTGCCGAGTAGAGATGACAAATGATGTCTTAGTATCCTGGGATGATAAGGCACACAGCCATTGACTTTAGCTATAAGAAAATGAGTAAATTGTATGCAGTGAACCCTCTGCTTCCTGATTCAATAGACATCTAAAAATCCAGGAAAGTATAAAAAGCTATCATGACAACAAAGCATCAAGATATGATATTTATTACTTTAGCTTTGGAAAGCTGTAAAATTTTTCAACCATAATTCTTTCAGCTTGTCAATACCCATAAACACACCAACGCAATAATACAAGATCAAAAGAGCAACTGTTAAAAAGGCCAGAGTAAGAACAGAAATTAGACAGAATAAAAAGCACTGCACACTTTTCCATGCTCCCAAATTTATTATTTTAAAGTTATACTATGAAACTTTTATTTGCATTATCACTTCAAGAAGTCTGGATGTAGTTTTACTGGCATAATGTACCCACAGGATATACTGCTTGTTATCAAATAGTAACATTACTGCTTATTTGGGAATATCCTTTACAAATATTTATCAGGAGTATATCTGTTACGTATTGATTCAACAAGTCGTCCCCCCACCTAAATCTGGTTTTTAAAAACCACTCTCTAATAAATTCCTTAATTCATATAAATGTTCTCTTTGACTTTAAGCATCTTTCAACATTACTGGCTCTTTCTACACCAGCCACTTTGACATTCTCAACTGATTTTTTAAAACTGACATGGTTGGGAAGAAGCCAAATTTAAGTCAGGGGGAGGCCCAATGAGGACCCTCATCATCTGTAGAAATAGAGCAAGCTTTAAAATTTGACATGGGAGAAAATAAGAAATATGCCAATCAAAATCAGTCCTTATCTTCTCATAATATTTTATTTCTTCCTAACAAAATCTCATGCAGCTTAACATCACAGTAACTCTTTGCTAACAAATTTTATAGGCAAGCCTGGGAACATGCCTCAAATTATATGCTCACATCCCCAATGAACAAGAGTACAAAAATGAGGACAGTAAAAGATACACACTTTTACTATGACACTAGAAAACTAAGTCCTCAAACAGAAGTGCTCAAATAATGTCTCCAGAGGAAAACATAAAGTAAAACTCTAAATTATACAAGTAAATACACCTATTTCCAGCATGATTCTTTGCTGTCTTAAAAAGATCACTTTTCACCGGGCATGGTGGCTCACGCCTGTCATCCCAGCACTCGGGAGGCAGAGACAGGAGGATTACTGAGTTCGAGGCTTGCCTGGGCTACATAGTGAGCTCAGAGCCAGCCTGAACTACAAAGTGAGACCCTGTCTCAAAACAAACAAACAAACAAAAAACAACAAAAAAGATCACTTTTCAGACCTGGTTATTATCAATAATTTTTTTTTTTGTTAGAAACACAGAATCTGAACGAAAGTATGCATGAATTGCATTGCATGATGGTCCCCTCAGTTGTTCTGTAGACCAACATCTATAGAGCAAGGCCAGTGTTTCTGCACTGTGTGCCTCAGGTATCTCAGATGCCACACAGTCAATGCATCTTTCTGATATTTGTTATCTACCATCACTAAACAGAATATATTTGATCTAGCAGAAAGAGAGTTCCCATGACATATGTCCGATTTTTCCATATAATGTAAAGCATATTTTAGTTCTCACATACTCTTTAGGGGGGTATGTAGCCCACTGGGAACTTTTATATCAATTAAATCTTACAACATCTTGTGATCCTCTACCACTTTAAAGAGTACACATATCAATACCAAATGGGATGCACAACTTTTAAAGAAAAATATCATTTTTAGTCCTCAATGGTAATGTAGCAATTTAGAGGAGTCTTAATAATTGAGTTGATTCTTTTGAAACTGCCAATATTAGGAAATTTTTAACCTGTGAAACTCATAATCCTATAAAATTCAATCTAAAAAAAAAGATTCAATCTAATATGTAGTTATTGAATTTGGGAGGACTCGAACAAGCACTGTGAGAATTTTGTATATAAAAAGCACATGCTTGGGAAGCATAATTTGGGTTCTTCCTCTACTTTATCATTACATGGGGCTAAAAATAAGTACCTTTACCTCTCACTCTTTCTTATTGTGGAAAAAAAGTCAAGGTTAATATTTGAGTTACTTTTCCTTTGAGAAAATGATGAAAAACAAATTTCTAGTACCAATCTAGGTAGGTCTAAAGGAAATTTGGAAAGATTAAAACGTAGAAGGAAATAAAGTTTCTTTGTCTCTCATTAAAATTTTTGCATGGCTTTATTTAATAGCAAGACTTAAAACATCTCCACCACCCAAGATAATGAGAATACCTTAGGCAAGTAAGCAGTAACAAGAAGAATTTTTAAAAAAGAAAAGAACTAATGATTTGCTCTAGTAATACAGGAAGCCTGGCAGAATCACCTGACCTATAGAATTAGCTCAGTGGGTAGAAAGACCTTTAAGTATGGGTAGAAAGACCTTTAGAAATACCTAGAAATCATTTTGCCAACCTTATAGTGGGACTCACAGTAGAATACAGGTTTGTTCAAAATCCCAGTCAAATAGTCTTAATTGGAATAAGAAGGACTAAATTTCTATTTCATATTTAATCCAGATCCAGAAATCAGGTAAGACCCTAACAGCTCAAAAATAACTTTTTTTTTTTTTTTGAGACAGGGTCTCACTTTGTAGTTCAGGCTGGCCTAGAGCTCAGCAATCCTCCTCTCTCTGCCTCCCGAGTGCTGGGATTACAGGCATGAGCCACCACGCCTGGCGGCTCAAAAATAACTTTTTATCATGCCCTTCATCAATGAGTTTGTTTCTTTATTACCAAACTTTATATGCTCTGGCCTTCAGTCTTCTGTCTTTTTTTTTTTTTTTTTTTTGAGACAGGGTCTCCCTTTTAGTTCAGGCTGGCCCTGAGCTCACTATGTAGCCCAGACAAGCCTCGAACTCAGCAATCCTCCTGTGTCTGCCTCCGGAGTGTTGAGATTACAGGCGTGAGCCACCACACCTGGCGCTGTGGTGTGTGGTATGTGGTACTGATTGCTGGTGGGCGTGACCCACCACGCCCAGCATTGTATGTGGTTACCGGGATGGAACTCAGGACTTGTGATGGAACTTGCGCTTGTGAGGCAGGCGCCGGAACCACTGAGCTCAATCTCTGGCCTGAGAGGCTTCTGTCTTTTCTAAGTTTCCTGTTTATGTCTTGTCTTAAGAACAGATTTGAAAAAGAAAGTAGCCTTTAAATAAACATAGAAAGCAATACCACATTAAAACCTTACTAAGAGGTGGGAATGGGGATTTAGCTCAATGTGCTGCACCTGTTTTGTAAACACAAGGTCTTGAATTCGATTCCCGCTACAAAAAAAGTGAATATAAATATCTTTCCTAATAATAATAAAGCAAATTAATTTTAAAATCAAACATGTAAACATTTGAATCACCAGCAGATGGCAGAATAGAGGCTGAGAAATTCTTGAACAAAAGCAGGCAACAACGCAACATGGATTCCCAGGTTATAACTGTGGGTCACTGTGATCTTTTTTCTCTTCTGTTGAGTCTTTCTTTTACAGGAAAATGGTAAATTTTACCAATATATATTTCTTCATTTATATTTAGACAATAACGAAAACAAAGAATATACGTGCTCCTCTTTCTCTAAGATTTTAACTAAATAAAAATGCAAAAATAATCATTCATAATGCATAGTTATGAGTTCATAAGATTATGAACCCCCAAAGAATATGTTTGCTGTTTGCTGATTACATTTCAATGACTGACACTGTTACCTTAAACATACTTTACCTAAGTTAGCCACTTTGAACTAGCCAAATAAATTCCCTAGAAAATATACCCTTAGTGAGATGGTAAGAACTGAGAAGAATCAGTGAAACTTCACAAGAAAAAAGTGTTTATAAACAGAAAATTAACAATGTATGCCTAGCTGTGGTTATAGTAATAAAAGGAAAAATTATTTTAACAATAAAAAATCATAGTATACTCGATTAAATATTTTAATTCTGAGATACTACATATGTAGCCCCAGGCAGAATCCCAGTCCAGTCAATTAATATATGATCCACTGCAAGGGTTGCCCCTGGAAAGATGCCTAATTCATGCACTGCTTAAAACTTTTCTGCTCTCAAAATCTAATAGAACATGTCAACTGAATCAGTGCTTACATTTTTTACTGAACAGATAGATATCTTCTACTTCATAACAGTTCATTAGAAAAACAAATTTCTTCTATTTCTTTACCTCCTAGTTTTTTAGTCAATTAAAAAATGGCTTTTGTAATTGTGCAATGTATTATGCTACAATGTCTCTGTTATATGAATATGTTGAAAAAATTGTCTAGCTTAGCTCTTGGCAACACAACTTACTATGAAGATGGAAATTCTTTATCCATTGTACCAATACAGTCACCATCAGTGCCACATAGCTATTGAATTCAGTTAGTCAAACTGAAGAAATAATTTGAAAAATTAATTTAGCTTTAAGTACAAACAGCTACTATTATATAGGGTGGGTAATTATGTCCTGAACAGCACTATTCATGATGACCAAACGTGCACTGAGAACTGGTCCAAGTGGAAAACTCTCCAAGATGATAGTGAAGAGTCAGAAATGACTGAAATGGACTTTTCACACAGTTCAAGCTGCAGTGATCTGGTCACTCCTCAGGGCTCACTAAGACCAAGAAGAGCCTTAGAAAAGGACTGCCGCTTCTCTGTTTCCTCCTCGGCTCTGGGATGCACAGTCACATACTGCACCACAATCCTTGATCTTGACATGAAGGTGAGATACAGATGATTTCTACTGTGGTCGGTCAGGTGTTGAGAGATAGGAATAAGCTCAAATTTTGACTTAAGTCACTACTGAATATAATTTCCAGGTTATAAACTTCTCCATAATGAAAATACCTTAACAAATAAAATTAATTTCACTTTTATTTTATTTGAACATTTATAGGAGACTAGTTATTTATAATTTTATAAGTCAAACTAGAATTTTATTCCATTCTGTAGACACAACAGACAGATGAAGTTAAGACCATTATACCACAGAAAATTATACAGGTATACCTAAAAGTTAAATTTCTTGGTAGACATTTTTCTGACGTGAGATCATTCTAAAAGTCCTGTCTAAAGTGACGGTCAATGAAACAAAGAGCTTATTCCTCCTGCCGCTGCATTTCTGGTACCAGATATACATACATACATACATACATACATACATGTATGTATCTGTGCATGTACACACACACACACACACACACACACAACCACAGATGTACATCTGAATGAAAAGCCCTGGAATCAAGTCAGTGAATGTAAGTGCAGAACCTGATTAACAAACATATTTTAACTTAAGCAAAATAAATGGGAACCAACTAGTTTTCAGCATCAGCTACACCCATTCAACAGGTTCTACAAGGATCGAAAATGATTAACTTCAGGTGGGCACTACAGAGCTTCAATAAAAAAATGCCAAGCTAACATAGTAATCCAGATAAGCAGAAGGTCAGAAAATAGTGAAGCAGTTACATAGTAGGGAAGGTACTGGGTTTTAATTTAGTTGTGACTAGACCCCAGAGAATCAGTGTGAAGTAAGAAGGATGAATAAATCAATCTACAAAGCAGGAGCTATGAGCTAAATAGCACTCTCATAACCTTTAGCCATCATACTTCAGTACCCCTAAACTGAGAGGAAATTTCAGAAAAATCTTGCTATGTGGGAGATTTACATTTAAAAGTCTACAACTATAGGAAACTCTTGGTCTCCTGTACTATTTCTTATGTCCTCCACAACAAAGAAAAGAGGTAAAGAAAACAACACCATGATTAAATCTAATCTTAATCACAATTAGAGGGCAATCTCAAACTTGTCAAGGTTTTGAAACCCCAGTATTGATATAAAAACCAAGTCCTCTCTGTTGAGCCTTCAAAGCCACCAATGGAATGGGTGAGAAGTGCACAATAAAGTAGGCCAGACTACATACTTGGACTCCAAAGGTTGCGTCCTGTGAGGCCAAGATATCAAACTGAAATCATATAATCTCAGCATGACTGAGAACCTCTGAGTCCAGACACAGAAAGCAGATAGCAGGCATGGCCTCGTCTGGGGTTCTGATGTCAGCTGGGGATGTTCTTCCATCTTGTTCTTCCAGTCACTGCCAGGTCTCCTCAGTGTATGAACGGGGCAAAACAGAGGCTTCGCCTGCTGTGCTGTGACCATCACTCCCACTCCCACTCCAAGATGGTGCACGTACCTTGGGATCTTTTACCGGCAGACGGTGAGAGGAAAGTTATGCTAGGTAAAGGAGTGTCTCTAGGCTCCAGCTGCTAGCAGCTTCTTGCCCTGCTCAGATCACAGTGCAAATCGGTGCAGCGCTGAACCTCTGGAATGTTGCAGAGCGAGAGTGCCTGAGAGCAGTGCTCCGGAAGAGGCAGGCAGAGCCTACTCAACAAGTTGGGAAAAGATGGCAAAACTTCAAAACTGGCTGTCAGTCTTCTGCGTTAGAAGACAGAGCTCATTAACATGAATTTCAAAAGCTGTGTGGAAGAACACTTGTATTGATAATTACTGTTTTTTAAACATAATTATTCAGTCTGGTGTATAAAGCTTTTAACTTTGACTACTACAAAGGTCCAATATATGAGGGAAAGAGCAAAGAAAAAGGCAGCAGAACAAACTGAATACAGTCTGAAGAAGTACGCCTGGGCAGTAATACTATCAGGCTGTTTTATATGGGTTCCACTTTAAAAATTAGATTTTATAGTATGTGTTTAAGCAGAAAACACACAGTCCTATCCAATATGTCTGCTGTAAAATCTGGATTTTTTTTTTCCCCCCATGGGATTTGGAAATACAGAAAGAAAAAAAGATAACTTCAGTAAGACTGTCATCTAGTGTGAAAAGAAAGGGGTTAAAAAGAAACTGCTTCTGAAAGGGAGAGGAGCCCCTCCCCCCACTGGTTCTGCCAGAGGCAGGTGTGGGACTCGAAAGGCAGGCTCCATTACCAACCCTGGGGATGAACAGAAGTACCCCGATGAAAACCGTATGTACTGACACCAAATATGATTTTAGGCCAAAGACTGAAATGTTGGATCTACTATAGCGCCAAGTCATTATGAGATTCACTGATACTGTTTCTGTTTATATACTCCAATTTCCAAGCCTTAGATTTAGAAATAAAATTTATTATAGATTTTTAGCTTAAGAAAACGAGAACAAAAACTTTTTGGATTTTATCTGTCTGAATTTTCCAAGTCCTGCCTTCCACAACATTAGGTTACTAACTTGAAATATTTTTAAAATTACAACCATCAAACCGGGCGTGGTGGCTCACGCCTGTCATCCCAGCACTCGGGAGGCAGAGACAGGAGGATTGCTGAGCTCTAGGCTTGCCTGGGCTACATAGTGAGCTCAGGGCCAGCCTGAACTACAAAGTGAGTCCCTGTCTCAAAAAAAAAAAAAAAAAAAAAAAAATTACAACCACCAATAACACTGAAGCTTTTAGTTCAAAAGAAAATTAGATTTGCTGAACTTAACTACCATGAACATTATACAATGGTTAGTAAATCACATGCACAGACCATTTTTGGATACTTTAGTCAGTATATTCACCTAATGTGTATAAACAATTATTGGTTAGACATTAAAGATTAAGTTGAAAAACCACCTACAGTGTGAGTTCCGCACATTTTAATTTAGCAAGAAAATTCAGTAACAAATAGAAATCTAAATATAAGGCTCTAGTATGACATAACTGGAGGTGAAAGCAAAGTAAAGCATCATGCCAGATTCGCAGTTCTCCTTGTGACCATCTCCATACACAGAGCTCCTGCGTGAAGAAGGAGGCAGATGTCAATCAGCCACCCTCAGCCTTCAGCCCAGGTTCCATCTCTGACAAGACTCAGAGAGGTGATCTGAAACTCTTGAGAATTATCCTTCTTACACCAACTTAACACAGCTTTAGGGCAATATTTGTTCTGTTCAAATACATTATTTTAAAACGTGTTTTACCTAGGTCAGTATCCCCCTTTTTTTTTCCCATAAGATTTTAATTTCAGTACCTATAAGGGGAGAAAAAGCTGATATTAAAAACACGAGCTACCCTCTATTTAATGTTAAGGACATGTCAATGTCATGCAAGGTTTCCATGTTGGGTCTGAGAGCAGTTTTATCTAAGTTGGAAGGAATCCCCCTCTAGTGGGAATAAGGGTGTATTTCAACCTTCACATATTTTTCAAGTATGTAGTAGTCATTAAACTTATCAACAGAGAGCCAATCTTCTTTGTTCCCTTTGCCATATACAGAAATTTAAAAACCAAGTTGATAACTGTTTTGTACTTTATAAACCACAAAGATCTGTAATTCTTTCATGTAAGCTACAAGAACTTTTGTGCTCACCTGATGAGATTTGAATTATTAACCAACATCATCAAATTTAATTTAGCTACAGAGTAATCAATTTGAAGTTTAAACTAGGAAGTACAACTTGGGGAAATCAGTACATTCTCAGTGGAAAGACTTGATCATGTACTGGGAAGATTTCATAATATTAAATTTTTGCCTCTACTATGGTCTACATTTATCTGTTCTAAATTTCTCCAAAGGAACACCCTTTCAGTGCTGATAAATATTTTCAGGGCACTTACTACATGTAAGGTTTTCTGTCTAAAGTGGTAACACAGAAGTGATGAATTTTGTATAGAAACCTAAGTGAAATGTATTCAAATAGCCATTATAAAATTTTTAAAATATCAACTTCAGAAACAAGAGATGACATCATTTGTGATGTGTCATTTTCATTTTTAAGGTTCAGCTTAGGGAACCTTAAAAGTAGCAGGATAAACAAGTGCAGTGTGCACTCCTATAATCCCAGCACTCTGGAAGGCTTACACAGGAAGATCATAAATTTGAGTCGAGCCTAGGCTATTCGGTGAGACCCTGTCTCAGCCTTAAGACAGGCTGGGTATGTAGCTCAATACAAAGACCCTGAATTCAATCCCCATACTGCAAAATAAAACAAAACAAACAAATACACTATCCATTGAGATGTACCGTAAAAAATCATCATGAAAAAAGACACAAGTTTTACCAAGAGTAAATTAGGATATAAAGGCCAATGTTCTCCGCCACAAGATGCTAAACTGATGAGAAACACACTTGAGCTTCAGTGGGACTAAGAATTTTTTTCAGGGTTGCTCCAGTAGAGTGGTGTAGAGGACCATGATTACAATAATGACTCAGACTTCCCAACTCCACAGATAAGACCCTTTCCATTTTATCACACATCTTTAAACGATGCTACTGTACAATCAATGCTTTATACTGGCAACACAGATGCCTAAAAAGATTCCATCTGCTGAGAACTTTCAAGAGTATTTTGAAAGGGGAATCTGCAAGTTCAGTAGCAGGGAAACCACTGACCTCTGTCTAAACTATGCCGAGCCTCACCTCAAACCAAAAATCATTATGCCAATAAAACTGCAAACACATACAGTCACAAATTAACAAGCAGAATTGTTTGTATTTTCCTTGTATGTCATTCTCAAAGTGTTCTTCATTTTCAGCTGTACTGCACATACTGAATGTTCAAAAAATATTAATTCCAGAAGCATTTTCATCAGAATAAAACAATGCTAAAGTCATGCTGTTTTAGCTTTAAAAAAAAAAAAAAACAACCTTTAAACCGGGTGTGGTGGCTCACGCCTATAATCCCAGCACTTGGGAGGCAGAGACAGGAGGATTGCTGAGTTCGAGGCTTGCCTGGGCTACATAGTGAGCTCAGGGCCAGCCTGAACTACAAAGCGAGACCTTGTCTCAAAAAAACAACCCCCCCCCTTAAGATCAGGATTATAGGCCCACAAAAGAGGAAATGAAATGAAAAAATAACACCCATTTATGATCATATATAAAGGACCCTACTGAGTTATAGGCATGCAAATAAAACTACCTTATTCAATTTTTCTTACAACAGACTACTAAAAGCACAAAATTCTATTAATTAGAATATTAAGCATGTACAGGATGATATTATTTAAAATAATAAATTAAAAAGTATACAAACTAATGGTTAAATAATTACAGTATATATATGTAAGAAGATATATATAAGTATATATATATATAGAAGTATATATATATAAAGAAGTATATATATGTATATATATAAGAATATATATACATGAAAGAGCATTATGTAACCAAGAAAAACTTATTTTCAAGAAATATGTCACAATAGGAGAAAACTTAAATATATTAAATTTTTAAAGAAAGACTAAAATCAGAAATTTGGCATCTAAAATTTATTCACATCTATCCTCCATGCCTTCTAGAATTTGCTGGAAAACTGTCTTCTCCATTCCAGGATTTGAAACATACTCATTCATGTTTTCTTGCTATAGAATTGACTTCAAGTTTTAGACACTTACATATTTGACCCATCTGAGATTTACTTTTGAATGACTAGAGTAGTGGGTGACTACTTATTCCCATTTGAGTAACTGTAAAGAATAATCCATCATTTGCTGTGACTACAGATAATATATCTTTACCACAGTTAACATTAAAAAGATAAAAGAAACCTGCCTCCATTCTAGATAAGGATAGAAAAGGAAAAGTTACTCAAGTGAGCTATTCAACCTAAAAAGGGGTGAGGGTGAAATAACAAACAATAATTGGCTGAATTTTCAGTCACAATACTATTTCTCCGTAAGCATATTACTAAAGATTTAGATGTTCTTGGAAAAAAAATTTGGCCTACTTTGGTGTAAAAGACAAATGTACTAGAACCTATTCCATTAAAACACTTTCACAATGGGCTGTAATTCATGTTTCACTGCGAGGCAGCTTGAACCACTGGTGGTACATGTGTGACTATCCTATGCATGACTGTATCACTCGAACCAGTGGACATGGGACAGTCATTCATGTACCTACCACTGGAGGTTCAAGTTGGCTGGAATGTGTTAATTCTATTTTATCTATATTAAGGAAAACTAGACAATAATAAAATATAATGTTTCAGAATTTAAGATACTTTAATAATAGGACAAGCATAACTCAATTTTTCTGTCTCACATACACACAAACTGATATACAAAAACCTCACATTAGAATGGAAATTTTTTTTTTTTTTGGAGACAGGGTCTCGCTTTGTAGTTCAGGCTGGCCCTGAGCTCACTATGTAGCCCAGGCAAGCCTCGAACTCAGCAATCCTCTTGTCTCTGCCTCCCGAGTGCTGGGATTACAGGTGTGAGCCACCACGCCCAGCATTGTATGTAGTTACCAGGATCGAACTCAGGGCCTTGCACTTGTGAGGCAGGCTCCTGAACCACTGAGCTAAATCTCCGGCCCTAGAATGGAAAATTTTAATTTTAGCAGTCAAGGAAGTTCTTTTTTTCTTTTTTAATTATTGAGTTTGTTTTTATTATTTTACTAGTATTTTTTGAGTTAAGTAATAGTTTTATAAAGCCCTTTAAAGCACCATATGAACTTTGGCAGCTCTTTTGCTCATTAGTATGTACAACCCATACGACAATTCAAGGATGTGGGGCCGGGGATATAGCTCAGTGGTTCTGGCGTCTGCCTGGAAAATGCAAGGTCCTGAGTTTGATTTCTGACACCACATACTACAATGCCAGGAGTGGTGGCTTACACCTTTAATCTTAGCCCTCAGGAGGCAGAGGCAGGAGGACTGCTGTGAGTTTGAGGCTAGCCTGGCCTACATGGGGAGTTCAGGGCCAGTCTGAACTACAAAGTGAGAGCCTGTCTCAAAAAAAAAATATTCAAGGACTTATTTACTATAACTGTTCAATATTTGGTTCTCTAGCTACAGAAAGAACATGCAATGATGTCGCTTACTGTGAAAGGCTGCTGAATGGAGCAATCACTCTCTGAATTTATTTTTATGTTAACTAAATACTTAAATAGGGACAGGATAAGTATTGATGACAATGATAAAAGGCATTTATAACGTATTTCTGATATATTTAGCACTGTGTAACATGAGTTCACTATGTACATTATGTATGTTATTATAATTCTGCTTTTCACCACAAGTGATAGCTCCTATGATCCATTATGCTAGGATGGTGGCTGTATTTTGATATGGTAAAGTACAGCCAAGGCTCACACAGCACTGTGGTCATAGTCCTTCCTAATTACCTTCTCTAAATGGATGATAATACCTTCATTCTGGATTCCCACAGGAGTGAAAAGATGCCAGAAATGAGCTTGATTATAATATATAATGTGCAAAAAGGGCAGGAGGATGTGATGATCCCTTCCACCAAAAAGAAGCACAGCACAGTCTTTTTCTCTACCCTTCCATGTGACCTACATCTGCGACATTCCCAGATCAACAAATTGCAGCAGAATTCACACTTTCCCACTTTGAATCTAGGATGCAAGAGGTAACGTGCATATCTGTCTAATTATCCTCTTGAAGTTCAACAAGCACTATTGGAAAGCCCAGACAGCATGGGACGCGCAAGAGACACGAGGTCTCATTACCATATTGCCTTAGTCAAAAACCAGTCAACCTCAGAAGCAGAGACCTCCACTGGAAGATCATTAGCTCAACTAAAGAAGGGAGCCTGAACTCAGTAGAAATAGAACTAAGCAGCTGAACCCAAGTCCAACAGCTGAACTGTAAATTTATAAATTAAACAAACAGTTGTTTTACATGCTAAATTCTGAACTGGCTTATCAAACAGAAGAAGCTAAGTGGTGTGTGTACAACTCTTAAAGGAACAACAGGTGTCACATGTTCACCGTTAAGAGTTGCAGATGAGAACACAATGACACTAATGGAAGTTTAACAAGTATTGGTGATCCTGACACAGCCAAGTTCCTCCTCCAGTTCCTCCGCCTATTCCAAACTTTCCAAAGGCTTGGCTTCAATAGCTTTCTTCCTGTTCCCCAAATGGTCACTTCTAACACTTAGGGTCTTTGTACATGCTGTTCCATCCTCCTGAAACACACAATTACCAGACAACCTATTACTAGCCCCTTTGAGTCACTCACTCCTCAGAGAGCTCTCTTGCATATTTACAGACAGCCTTTCCTGCTTCATGAAAATGTAAACTTCAAACTGGCAAGCACAAGGTCCTGAGTTCGATCTCTGGCACCACAGAGACCTAGCCTATCTTGCTATTACCTAGACAGAATGCCAAACACACGGTAGGACCTCAATGATTATTTCCAAAACAAGTAAATGTGCATGGATGAATGCATTGAGACTAATAATACAAACAATAAAATTTAAATAAACATGTATGAACCTAAATTTTATGCAGCTCATTATAACACAGGTCTAGACATAAGATTTAAAACATATGCAGTATGACTGGGATTATAGCTCCCATACAGGTTTAAGTTTTGTGTACCATTTGGCTGATGACAGACTCTTGTATTCCGTACTAATATCACTCCAAACCAAACTCCACTTTTGCTGTTTAGTAACTATACATGTAATGTTATGCATCTCTTTCTATTCAAGAGTAGGTTTTTAAATTCCTTTAAAAAAAACTGAGTCTTCAATTTGGTAATAACAGTGAAGCAAATATGAAGCAAAAAGATAGTTGTATCTCTCAAATTAAAATGCAACAATTTCTTTTAGATTTATACTAAGAAACAAAGTTAGGTTACAGTAAATATTCTGTGATATATATATATATATATATATATATATATATATATAAAATATATCTACTCTCCTCCCAGACTTGATTTTTAAAGTAAAGCTCAGACATATATTTAGATTGAATCCCACCAGTGCAGCAGATGGTGAGAGTGTTCTGACCATGATGCCTAGGTTATGCTTGGCCAGCGGCCACAGTATCAAACCTATTCCATAATGATCTGAGAACAGGGGAGTATGACCTTGTCAGTTACATGATCAACACATTTGTAAATTTCATGACATTTAGAATTCTATTAATGAAATCACATGTATGAACTTAATGACTTCTGTATTCTTGAATGTTTATCAAGAAAAAGGTAGAGAATGTTCAAGTGGGGAGGGGAATAAGGGAGGAAAGAAGAGGAAGGAGGAAAGGAAAAAATAGAAGGGGAAAACTGAAACAATATTTTTGTAAAGGAGGGGGAGAGAGCTTAAAGGGAAAAGAAGGGGTAAAAAGAAAGAAGGTACATCATATAAAGGTACAAATTCTCTTATGAATGTGATCATTATGTATGTTTAAATGCACAGGTAAAATTAAATTTTAAAAAAGAAATACAGTATGAGAACTATGGAAAATATAGAATAAATAAAATGTATCTATTCATGGGCTGGAGATTTAGCTCAGTGGTTCCAGTGCATGCCTAGCAAGTGCAAGGTCCCTGGTTCGATCCCAGTAACCACATACAACAATACTGGGCATGGTGACTCACGCCCACCAACAATCAGTACCACATACCACAGATGCTAGGTTTGGTGGCTCAAGCCTGTAATCATAGCACTTGGGAGGAAGAGGCAGGAGGATTGCTGAGTTCAAGGCTTGCCTGGACTACGTAGTAAGCTCAGAGCCAGCCTGAACTACAAAGCGGGACCCTGTCTAATGATTTAATTTGGCTTTTCCAACACAATACATATATATGAATAACCTAGACTTGTCAATAACACTTTTAAGAGATCATACTTCTATTGAGTATTAAAAATTCAACTTCATAAATAAAAAATGAGATTATTCATGGTAGCACTTTTATTTTTAAGGTTTGGTTTACAGAGATTTAGAAGTAGCATTATAAACCAGGTATGGTGTACACACCTTTAACTCCAGCACTCTGGGAGGCTGAGGCACAAGGATCACAAGTTCCAGCCCTACCTGGGAAAATTAGGAAGACTCTATCTCAAAACAACAACACAGCTACAACAAAAAGCAACAGCTTCATATTTATTTCTAGTTCTTCCTAAACATCATATTTCATTTATATATATATATATAAACTAATATTTATTCAGTACATTATTTTATGATTGCTTTTTCTTTACATTTTAAATTTATATCTATTTCTTAAATTTTTCTATTCTTAATGAGTTCTGTAGAATATGATGAAGTTATTAGTAACTTTTGAACAGTAAATTGCAATTTACCTAAGCGCTATCAAAAGTAAGATAATACTGAGTCATTTTCTAAACATTTATGTTGTATTGGAACATCTAATTTGGTCATAATTCATGCTATTTTAAGCACTACTCCCCTATTTATTCCAATTATACATGCACACATATAGTTTGTCTAATTTATATTATGGTTAGATAAATTCAAGTATTCTAAAAACATAAGTGAATAAAAAACTAATTTTAATTGCCTACCATAAAAGGACCACTTTTTAATTTTAAAAATACCTTGAAAAGTTAACTAAGTTACTGAAATATGAAAATGTAGCTAAAATACTGTTTATTCACACTTATTTCACTCTTCTCATCACACTGTACCACTAAGGTTAGTTGCAGTAGCAAGCTGAAAGTTGCTACAAAGTCACTCTGTGGAAGAAGTGACAATGTAGACACACAGCCCACATCAGTCAGCATATAAACACATGGAACTCAAGCCTTGCATCCACGGGAGTAATGTACAGTCACGATGATTTTAACTGGTGTCAAAATGAAAAAGTGTTTTAAGAACAAATGTATCTTGCTGGGCGTGGTGGCTCACGCCTGTAATCCCAGCACTCGGGAGGCAGAGAGAGGAGGATTGCTGAGTTCAAGGCTTTCCTGGGCTACATAGTGAGCTCAGAGCTAGCCTGAACTACAAAGCGAGACCCTGTCTCAAAAAAAAAAAAAAACAAATGCATCCTAAAATCAACATATCAATTTTCCTTTTCTGCCAGAAAATGGCTATTTGAATGTATTATTTTGACTATATGCCATTGTTTCTATTTTTTCTTGTCCTGTCCTCCATCTAAAAGATCCCTGGCCCCAACTCTGGTCAGCTGGGCCTGGATGTTAAGAAAAGTGATAAATACTTCTTCCAAAATAGATTTCAAAAAATAAACCAAAAACAAAGCTCACTAAAATAGTGATTATAACCAAAGATCATAGAAAACCTTGTAGGGCTTTTCAAGTTTAAATTAAGCTGTATGAGACTGACTGTCAAGGTGGGCTAGAAAGTCAATTCAATAGAAGGGGAAGAATAAAAGACAAGGTTTGTATATTTAAACTTTATTTTAAAGTTTTCTCCTTTAGTATGAATTTTCATTTTAGATGGAAATCATTTTGGAAAAACCTGCCTATTTAATTAGATAAACTAATACCAAAGGTAAGAAAGAATTCACTCAGGTAGACAATCACCTTTTAATTCTTTCACAGTCTCCTAAATTTCTGTTTGTTCAAAGAACCCAAACTACACTGTCTCCACACTAGCCTCTGTCACCCCATGTTCTCTTTCACACTAACTGCTTAATATAGGCTTACCCACTAAGAGCACAAATAATAAAAATTGAAGTGCACATACGTAGTCATTTGAAGGAAACTGAGATTAGTATAAGATATCCTTTGAGAGCTAAATTAAGAAACAGTTGAAATTTTCAAGGCAATTAACTCTGAGTTTACCATTACTCGATTCTGTTCCCCTTCATGTTTTCAAAAGTTTTATATTCTACAAAAAAACTAAACGAATAGAAATAAATAAACAAAATCTTCAAAAAAGATACAGTTTTGTCAAGTTACTCTGCTACCACGTTTGGTTTAATACCCTTTGAAAGCTCAAAATTGTTAAATATAGGGCTGAGGATTTAGGTCAAGTGGTACTGTGTTTACCTAGGAAGCACAAGAACCAAGTTTGATTCCTGGTACCACCAAAAGAAAAAAAAAAAGAAAAAAAAAAGGAAATTACTCAATATTAATCTTCTAGAATAAAAGGCCTTAAATATCTCGTATCTAATGAGGTCTGGAGCAAGATACAGGCAAGATATAGGCATTTAAGCACAGAAAAAAATCAAAGAGATAACTAGAAACAAAATGGATGTCTCAACGCTTCAGGTCAGATTAGACTGTGGTTACTTAATTAAAGAAACTATTTCACATCCAGGGGCATTATATAACCAGGTCATTTAAAAAAAAATTCTAGTCAGATATATATGCTTATACTGGTTCCGTGAAGAATGTATCACCTGAATTTAGTGATTATACTTTCCATGGTTTCTGTTTGCAGTTAACTGTGATCAAGAAATATTAAATAGAAAATTGTAGAAATAATGTATAATTCTTAAATACCACAATATTTCTGAGTAGTAGTGTTGTACCTATTATGTAAAATAATCTCTTTTCTTAGCACATCCACATTTTATTCCCTAACCACCATTTTTCATTACTTAGTAGCCACCATGATTATCAGACTAACTCTAGAACAGTGACAGCACATCTTTTAGAGCTTTCAGTGATGCACACAGCCAGCTGTGGCAGTTTCAGCATCCAATGGGGATCTTGGTTCATACCTTTTGAGGATTAGGAGAAGTACTATACTGATCAAAGAGAATCAAAGTAATGTGTTTATTTCCATCATAAAATTATGAATCAAAGAGAAGGACTGACTTCTTAAGATAATCTGTTCCAGCTAGATTAAAGTGGTGGCACACACTTATGATCATTGCACTTAGGAAGTGAGACAGGAGGACGGTCATAAGTTCAAAGCCAGTATGGGCTACATAAAATAATTTGTTCCAACAAAATAGTATAGGACTTTCAAGTTTGGCAGATCCTGATAAACAGTTTTATCAAACAATTCAATAATCCTACCTCTAGGTATTTACCCAAGATGAATGAAAATATGTTCACGTGAAAACCTGTATAAGAATATTTATATAGGCTTCATTCATAATTGACAAAAATGGGAAACAATTGATGAATAAATAAAACTATGTATTGCATTCAAACAAAGGAACACCTTTAATTTCTATACAAACAACAACATGGATATATTTCTAATACACTGCACTAAAAAAGAAAAGCCAGAGTTACAAAGTTAATTACTATGTGACTGTAGTTATATAGCATTATAAAAGAGATGTCTACTGATAAAGAAAATGTGGTTTGTTAGGAGCTTACCATGGAAGAAGGGGCTAATTACAAAGCAGATGAGGATGCTCAGAAACAACTGAAATGTTCTCTGAGAAAGGCTCTAATGTTCTCCTAAAATACTACACATATTTTTGCCTGCTTTTTTTTTCTTTTTTTGGTACCATGGATTGAACTCATGACCTAACACTTGAGAGGCAGGAACTGGAACCACTGAGCTTAATCTTTAGCTCTTATTGTTTTGTATTTTATAACACAATAATAAAAAATATTCAGAAAATATCAATCTTATACAGAAAATAATTAAAATAGTACTTCTAATCTTTAAAATGTCTTTAGTTTTCTTTGTATGGCACATTTATTATTTTCATAAATACAGACTATAGAATTGATATTTTTAGTTAAAAATTTCTAGAAATTTCTCCATAACTTGGGAATAACTACATTTTCTTTTGAGGTTTTTGAAATTTTTGTTCAGATAGAAACAATAGTTAGAAAGGAATCATTTTTTTCTGATGAAACTCTGTCATTTATTTATTTGTGTAGCACTTGGGATCAAACAGAGAGCCTCAAGCATACCAGGCCAAGTAATCTACCGCTGAGTTACATTCCTAGCTCAACCAACAAATGTATCAGTTTTTTTCGAGTTTATTTCAAGAAATGGCATCATGCACATCTCCAATTCACTCATATTAAGTTGGCAAAGTTTAAGTTTCAAACTGCCATAAACCATGCAATTATTTACAGCATACAGAAATTGCTCTTGGACATAAAAGTCAGTAAATAATTCCAAATAAATATATCTTGTGTACAGGCTTTTGAGTTTCGATTTTTAAATCTAAGACCGTCCAGATAACATCAAAATGATGAGTCACAAATGCAGTCTGATATAATTTTGGACCAATGGGAATAAAGGTAACAAAGAACTGAGAGGGAAAGTCCCTTTTTATTCATTTTTCAAATTACACTAGATTGTATGAAAGAATTTGTCATTCTGTAATTACACATATTTATTCTGAGATATTCCAAAAACTAAATCTTCATACTAATTCTATATTCACAAATCTAGGGATTGAAGAGCTTAGATTGTATTGACTTGCATCAATTCAACAACTATTATACAAGCTCAAAAATCTACAGAGAGCCTTGCTGACAGTGTGACAAACGAGTGTTCTACACTGCATTTGCTTTTCTTGTTCAAGAATAGGAATAATACATGGTAGAGAGTACAACATCGCATACCCTGGTCCACAGGTCACTCCTTCTCTTTACAAAATACATTTAAACCTTAACTGTCAAGTGTTATCAGTGAGCAACAAGGATGAAAGTTAGAAATGTCCTTTCTATAATAATTTTTTAGAATTTCTGCTTTGCATACATACCACACACAAACAGCTAGGTGAAAACACAATACTGACAGTCAGTAAACATTACAAAGCTTAAGAGCAAACTGAAGAATGGTAATATATAGAATCCTCTCCAAAGTCATTTATATCAAACACTCATTTTTAATATTCTGCCTATCAACACTGATAACTAATTTAAAATTATATTCTCAACAGGTTATCAAGTAAGTTGATCTGAATGTGATAGAAAACAGAACTCATACTGTAACAAAGAGTAACTTATATGCAGAGTGGTATCGACAACAACAATCATATGATCCACACGTGGAACAAATGTTTAAAAGCCACACAGGCCATGGTCCTCGCTGGGTTAAATGCACGTCTTGATTACCTAGTACAGTACTGTGTTATGTATTGTCTGGCAATCTTGAAAAATTGTCAAAGGTCTCTAGATTGTGACGTTCTACTTAAAATGCCTCTAGATGTGGAAAGGGTACACAGTGATCCCCAAAACATGAGAGAGAAAGGCTGAAAAGCCCCAAAGAAATATACACAAAAGGCTTTTTAGCATCTAATTAAGAACAGAAAAGTACAGTGATGAGATGAAACTTTACAAGCTCAGGTTTTTCTCAGCTTTTAAGAAATGCAGCGTGTTGGCGTTCCCGCTGAAGGAAACTGAAGAGCCTGGCACTGGGCTCACACAGTAAGTCACCTTTCCGCCCGCCGCAGTGCCACCCGCCGAGCTGTGGCTCCCCGCCGTCTTCCGGGACTGGGCCTCGCACACAGCAGGGTGTCCTTTCTCCCTGCTCTTTGCTTTTCCACTGTCACTCACTTATTTCAATTACACAAAACAAGTTACAAAACATCCAGCTCTGGACATGTGGGTGTTGGTTCGGTTCGTCAGGAGTGAAAGAGACTGACCAAAGTGGTGGAAAAAACAAAGCACAACTCCGAGCACCTGGGCAGGAAGAGGCAGTCAGCCCCGGAGCCTGGGGAAGCTGGGGCTGAGCGCCCTCTTCAGACTGGCTGTGAGCAAGCTGTACCGGCGGACACTGCAGCGTGTGCTTGCCGCTTGGGATGTGGCCCTCCCTACGGCAGGGCGGGCTCAGCTAGGCAAGGCCAGCCTGGGCATGCATCAGAAGCCGCTGTGCCCTGTTCTACACAGCCAGGTGAGCCCGTCCCAATCGAGTCTGTGTGATCCTCCTGACGGTTTTATACTTTTGAGTGTCCAGCTCCTGGATGTGTCAGGAACAAGAAACCCAAGCAGAGGTCTCGGGCTTACAGCTAGCAGCTCCAAGGGCCTCGTGCTTCAAACGTGCAGTGCACTCTTTCAAACCAGACTCTGGCAAGAGACCAGGCGGAAGCAGGGTTCCGATGAGGAGGAAGTGCACTGCGGCAGACTTGTAGGGAGGAGGCCTCCCGGGTGTGGTCAGCTCCTGGCCAGCCAGCAATGCCACCTGCAACCCGGCCTCTCTGGATCGAGGTGTAGTTTGGCTTTCCAGATTGCGTTATCTAATCTAAATACCAAGTTCTGCAAATAAGCAGCATTCTGTCACCCTACTCACTAACAGTATATATAATTCACCACTGATGGTCATAAATTCCTGGTCATTTCTTATTAAAAGCAGTGTAAGGAATCAGGTAGATCATCAAAACGAAATACAGCATAAATTCAAGCATCACTGATTAAAGAAGAACTTTCCTAAATTATAATCGGGAGTCATACAGCAAGAGGTAATAAAGATTTGAGAAGGGGAAGGAAAAAACTTGAAGAAAAAAATTTTTGAGGAAACTACACAGCTTTAAATCACCACTCTTTAATATTTTGAGTATCAATTTCAGTAAGAGCAATAACTCCACACAGATAACACAGGCTTCACTGTTTGAGATGCCATTTCTCATTCAACTCTACTACTTACAGTACCGACAGTATCAATAACAAACATACACTGCAAACATTTTAAAGCTAGTCTAAAAATGTTAAAATTTGAGTTAGTTAAAAAATAGGTGATATTTATTAAATTTATTTTAGATAAAAATATCTAAAATATTAGTTATTTAGTTATTTTTCTTGTAAAAAGATTTGCCTGTGTACTTTATCAGTAAGTAAAAGAAGATCATATGTAAAATACTGTAATACTACCTATCAAGGTTAAAAATAAAGAATTATTCAAATCCATATTAGGCCACTTCTTCAGAGAGAATGCTCAAAACTTATTTTCATCCTATTTTCTAGCTATAGAATTAATGATTTTCACAGAAACATACTTTAGTAAATGGTGTTCTATTTTCTTTTTTTTTTTGCTTTTTGAGACAGGGTCTCGCTTTGTAGTTCAGGCTGGCCCTGAGCTCACTATGTACCCAGGCAAGCCGCCGCGAACTCAGCAATCCTCCTGTCTCTGCCTCCCGAGTGCTGGGATTACAGGCATGAGCCACCACGTCCGGCATTGTGGTATGCGGTGTTGATTGTTGGTGGGCGTGTCTCCACACCCAGCATTATATGTGGTTACCGGGGATCGAACTCAGGACCTTGCGCTTGCAAGGCAGGCGCAGGAACCACTGAGCTAACCCTCCGGCCCTGGTGTTCTATTTTCATAAGTCGTAAACAGTTAACATTTTATTAAGAGGACATTTCTCATTATAAATGCACGTTTCCCTCTTTCCAGTCATTATCTACTTACTGTTTACTTATACCTTTCTAAAAGCTTTCAGCATTTTGCTGTGTTTCTGTCCTGCAAATGCTGCCAATTTATTTTACTTTGTCAGAAGAGATGGGTTGGGAAATTTAAGAGGCTAATGAGATTTTCACAAAGTTCTAGTTTTAATAAGATAATGTCTGCATAGAGGGTAAAATAGGAGTCATGATGGGCACCCAGATATTTAACTCGGTGGGTCAACCAACAGCATGGCCTTATTATACTCTGACATGCTGAGGGGCACCCAAGCAGGAGACGGGCAGCTAGCAGGGAGATAACAGGGCAGGGTACAGTGGAGACAACATACATAATGGTGTCAACGGCAATATGATGATTGGTAAGTTCATGAGCGTGGATGACTGAGTTTATCACAGTAAAGAATACGAATGAAATACAAATAGAACCCAACAGAACCTTCATATGCACTATTTAAAAGATGAGTTCTTTTCCTATTCCCTTGATAGAAGCAAAAGGCACTAAACTACAAACTTTAGGACAACAATTTTTTTTTCTGCGTATTTACAGAGAATGAAAAAATAAAAACATGGACTTTGAGCCAAAACTACCTAGGAATGAATTAAATTTGTCCAGGCACTAGCTGTGCATCCTTGTTAAAGTTTTAGAATCTGTACCTCAGCTTCCTCATGATATAACAATGACAGCTGCCCTAGACAGTTGGTGTTGCCATGAGAACAGAATGAGCTTACCAGGTGCTCCCTATGAACATTACCCAGTGACTCCCTAAATCCATCTCAGCCTCTGATCCCCCTTCGGTGCCTGAATTGATAGCCTTCTCTCTGCTTTTCAGTCTACAATACTGTGAAACTGGTTTCCTTGGCACCAAGCTCTTTCCTATCCATCTTTCTGGTGCTGTCTTCAGCAAACACAAATGTGAATGTCATTCAGGTTTAAATCCTAAATACAGTAAGAATTGGGTCCAGACTCCTTACCTTGGGATAAAGGGCCACAGAGGAGTCTGTTCCTAATCTGCCATGTGGTTTCATCCCCCTGAACTCATTAATGAATATTAACATCACCCTCTCTAGTGACTCGTGTGCTGAAGTTACCATATTTTTTCCAGGTCTTATAATTCTGCCCTTTCAAAGTCCCCATGTTTCCTTCCAACATGACTTCTTCCTTGACTACCATTCTTAGAATGTAGTGCACATTACACGTCACTGGACTGGATTAATATAATTTAAAATGTCACCATTATTGTATTTATTTTCTTCATTATATCCATGAAGAAAAGGCCTATCTAGTTTGTACTAATTTATATTCTCCTCCTTGGAAATGCTTAGAAAGTCTGCTACAGATTAGTTACTAGTGTATGTGGAAATGAGGGTGAAGAACTGGGAACCAGAAATTCTCATACCCCAGTGAAACAAGACCTCATGTGAGTAAAAAAGAGTAGGAGATGGCTAAGACCTGGAGGTTATCTTTCTCATATGTAGATGGTGAATCATTTAATAGCTAGGTTTTGTTTTCAGGAAATAGAGTTTTCTTTAATCATAAAAAGGTGGCAGTTATTTTTAGAAATTACAACTTGCTTGTGAACAACTCCCTATTTCAAAAAAGTCACTTTTCATAAATGTTTAGGCTGTAAACATTTGTACCTCAGCAGGTGGTGCTGGAGGTATGTTTACTTCTAACTTCAAAGGATATTCTAAATGTGGGAATGTGAGGTTCTTTTCACTCATGTTTTGTCATTTAAAACAAATGAATGACCTTTATTTTCAAGTGAGTGAATTTTTGTTTGTGGTACTGGGGACTGAATGCAGGGGCCTGAGGTACATTTCCAGTTTTATTTTTTTAAGTTTTTCTTTTTTTTCTTTGTAAGATAGGTTCTAGCTAAATTACTTAATTGCCCAGGAAGGGCTTGAATTTGTGCTCCTCCTGGCTCAGCTTTTCAGAGTGCTGGAATTACCAGATGTATGACTTCTAAAGCTTTAACTTCCCTTAGTCTACGTGAGCTTCAGGACTAACCAGACTTATCCAACTACATACCAAGCAGTTCCATGAGAGCCCTTTAAAAACTTAATTTTTTTTTTTTTGTCCTTTTTGAGACAGGGTCTCGCTTTGTAGTTCAGGCTGGCTCTGAGATGACTACGTAGTACAGGCAAGCCTCGAACTCAGCAATCCTCCTGCCTCTGCCTCCTGAGTGCTGGGATGACAGGCATGAGCCACCATGCCCGGCTAAAAACTGAATCTTAACAAGGAAAAACAACATTAATTTTCTCTAATCTTTCTACTGATCTCTAGTCAACTTCTCTATTGTCAGTTGCTAACAACCAATTAGCCTGAGCTCAAGTATTTGTTCATGTCTCCTTTACTGCTACAGTTAGAACCACACCACTCTCTTTTTCCATTATTTCTCCTTTAACTTAGGTGTTCACACCGCTTTGTTATGTGAGGCACAGTTTCAACTTAATCCACAATCATCTTGTAAGTACCTTTTTATTCTTCCAAATATGAATGTACCAAGCATTTGGGAAAATACGCTCAAAATAAAAGATGAATATCCAAATATTATGTTTTTTCTCCCAGACTGGCATTTTTAGGCAGGTTAGCTGAACACTCTTCAAAATACTGAATTATAATAATCTGCTTCCTACTTTAGCCAATTATATGGTCCCGAAAAATACAGAATAACATATTTTGTGTTACTCACCTTATTTCTGGCATGACACAGAAACTGGCACAGTGTTTTTAGTGTACAGAAAGTACTCAATGAATTTGGTCAATTAAATGTAGTAAAATGCAGCTCTGACTTACCTTACAAAATACACTTAATGTTTCTACCTATGAGAGCACTATAAATGTTCACACTCAAACAAAAATGAAATGAACACGTACGCAAAGTTGGAATTTGGGCTAGTCTTCTATCAAAAAGCTAGATAATTCAATGCTGCTGATAACATCATCCCATTCTGACCTGAACAGGCAACTCTGTTAAAACCTAGAAACCCACATATAGTTTTCCACACATAAAGCTAAGGGTAGTGGCATTGCGTAAGATAAAAGAAAAAATGTCTTACATTTCACATACATTTTAATCCAATTAAAGACAGAAAGACTGTTTTTCATTCCTACCTGGCAAGACCCAAGTTACTCATGACAGCTAATTTATTGACAGCAATCATCATTCTGAGAGAGAATAGATACCAAATTAGCCAACTTATCAAGAAAGATAATTTCATGAAAGAACACTGGATAGTCCACAGAACTGGTGGTAGAGAACCAGTACTGCAAAAGAAGTAGCAATGAAGGGACATGAGTCAACAGAAATAACTTGCCCAGAATGTCACCACCACCATTTCCAGTACGGACACAGAATGCTGACATTACTGCTAGACTCTGTACATCCCGCTAGTTGAATAACACAATAGTTTACAGCTGGCCAGCTCTTAGTCACACGCCCTTTCAAGTTTTTAAGGACTTTCTTTTGGGACTCAGCAGTGGAAATACAATGCTGCTTTCAACCAAATCTCACAACTTTCTTTTGTCCTCCAAAGAAAGCAAGTTTATATGCTGAGCTTCCCCAAAATAAAATTTTAAAAACCCAGTAACTATTTCACTATTCAATAATGTCATCAAAAATTTCATGATGCTCAAAGGTTTTGTGTGTGCACATGAGCGATGCATAAAGTGAAGGCACTGATTGGCAGCAAGAAGCCTAATGTAAGTTCCCCACAGTGCCAGTCTGCGTTAAGCAGCGGACCCATGTGGCTGACTCTTTTAATTGATTTTCACTTGTACTTCTTCTGTTCTGTTCAGGTCTGCAACTGAATTCCCTTTGTGCTGACATCTAATTTGGCTGTGGTACAAACATTTTGTCAGTTCAGAGAGAAGAACAGTTCATGAGATTGTGTTCAAGTACCCCTCACCCTTTAGAACACACAGACCCAAAACCTTGATTGATACATAATACAAATGTTGGAAAACAAACTCATTTTGAGCTAAAAACACACTGAAAATCATGGCTCATAACAGGTCCTGTCTTTAGTGTTCATTTGTCTGACAAAGGCCTTTGGATCATCCCAGTGAAGCAGATCTGAAGCAGTAACAGCACACTTCCCTTCTATTCTATCATTATGCTCAGCCGAGGCCTCAACTTTGCAACGCGACAGTTCCAACACGGTACCAAATTCTTTTTCTGCTACCACTCCGTATCAGATGAGTAACAATAAATGAGTACACTTTAGAAAGTACTGGATCTAAGTATTAGGGAAGATAGTGGCTGCTCTAGGGATCACTGTAGAAGATGAGTAAATAAAGCTTTGGAAGCACTGATTACCTCAACCCTGATTACCTCAACCCTAGAACAGTAAAACAACTCAGTCTGACACTTCATACCTGCTTAAAAGTGCAATTTTTTTTTTTTTTTTTTTTTTTTTTTGCGGTAACGGGGATTGAACTTGGGCCCTTGTTCCTCCAAAGTAAGCATGGTACCACTTGAGTTAAATTCCCGGCCAAAAGTGTAATTCTTCGGGTCATGCCATACTTATTCCTTGGTTACATTTACTTCTTTCATTGTTAATTTGCAGTGATATTCACAGACCTGAAAAGAATATAGGTATTCAGATATAACAGCTTATTTGAGGGAAATAGAAGCCAAATCGACTGTAACTTATTTGAGGTTAGATAGCTATTTGGAAAAATCACATTAAAACGCAGGTTTTTTCACACCAGTCTATTATTCTTTCTACTACTACTGGATCATTTTAACAGTATCTTCTATTTAGAGTTAGCTGGAACAGTCACTGACCAGGGTGCTTGTGCATTAGGAGGCTACCTTACAGGATGCCCTGACAGCCTCCAGGACTCTTGACTATCCATCAAAAAGTGGCCCTGATCACCGTCATGTATTCTCAGTCTAAGAGACTATGTCACTTCTCTCCTGAGAATAGGTCACCCATAATCTGCTTTCAGTATTCCTACAGTGCCTCGTCAGAGTTCTTTAACATGAACTAACTACTCCTGGGATTATTAATATTACCACCAGCTTATAGACAAGGGAAGTCCTGTGTCAAAAAGTGGTGAGACGACTCCACACACAACATGGAACCTCTCACATTCCTGGAAAATCAAACTTTTACTTCTGAGAATCTTTTTTTTTTTTTTTTTTTCTTTTTGGAGACAGGGTCTCGCTTTGTAGTTCAGGCTGGCCCTGAGCTCACTATGGTGCCCAAGCAAGCCGCCGCGAACTCAGCAATCCTCTTGTCTCTGCCTCCCGAGTGCTGGGATTACAGGCGTGAGCCACCATGTCCGGCATTGTGGTATGCGGTGTTGATTGCTGGTGGGCGTGAGTCTCCACGCCCAGCATTGTATGTGGTTTCCGGGGATCGAACTCAGGACCTTGCGCTTGCGAGGCAGGCGCTGGAACCACTGAGCTAACCCTCCGGCCCCTGATAATCATTTTTTGGGGCTAACTCCCAACCTATTAACTAGCCTCTTTCAGGACCTCTGAGCTGTGATTCCTTTCCTTCAAATTTTGTCTAAGGTCATGTGTACTTGAGAAAATCAAGCTAAAAGTTAGGTCTTTTGCTTTGTACTAAACAGCATCATTCTAATAATGCCATTTATTTATAGTTGGCCAGAGACAGCTCAGCCAGTGACAACAAAGGCCAGCTGTACATCAGCAGGTGGAATAATGTGAGATCCTGACTTATTCTCAGCTTTCACTTCTAATGAATGCTCTTTAATCCCTCTTAAAATATTAATAAACTAATTTTTCCTTTATGGAACTTGCCAATAAGGAGTGTGTTGTAACGGTGACCCCAGGAAAACAGGTTAAATGTGATAACAGCCAGGCTGTCCAACAGAAGAATTAAACTAGATGAGCTAGAAATAAAAAAGCAAAGTCATGAGTTTAAGGGAGCCTCAAAAGTCACATGGTAATCTTTATTTCCTGCAATTCCTAAGTACGATCATAGTATGACTTAAGTCCAAGGTATATTAAAAGATTCTGGAGCCAAAGTCAAAAATCATTGCACAGGTAAAGAAATATGACTTGATAAATTTTCTAGATCTGCACTATATAACAGAAATATAAGCACAACTGTGATTTACATAATTTAAAATCTTCTAGTAGTCATATTTGAATATTTATAAGGATAATGTTAATTTTAATAATATATATTATTTGATGTAATATATTAAAATGTTTAAAAATCAAATCAATAAGTAATATACTAATAATATTTTACATTGTTTTTCTTATATGTTATCACTACTGTTAAATCTATGATTACTGGGAATACTTACAAAATTAAAGCACTGACTTGTTTAAAAGCAGTAAAGAGAAGCATCTGGGCCTCCGAGTAGTTCTTTCTGAGTGCATGACTGGCAGTGTATGTTCTGAGGCTCTAGAGGTCTCACATGGCAGTACAATGTCTCTAGAGTCAGCAGATATGAATTATGAGAACTTACATGTTCAACATGCCATTACCCCATACCCCAAAATTCCAGCTCTTTGAGAATGGATACTCTTGGGGAACATATCTTCCTTCAAATGAAGGAAAGGACTGGCTGTAGAAGGCCTGTGTTTTGTCCCCTAGATGGGGAACCACTTAGTGGCATCCACACAGGTATTATATAGAGGGAGGTTCCATTCTCCTATATAGTGGAGCTCACAAATACTTCAAAGTCTGAACTCAAGTGACTGCCTGAAAAATACTCTGGGTCACATTTCTCTCTCCTAAGAAATAAATGCTATCAATCCAGATAGCCAAGACCTTTCCATGACTCAAGATATGTTCCAGAACAAGGCTCTCAGGCTATTTGGTTCTTCTGAGATAAAATTAAAATGAAATATTGGGCCAGAGATTTAGTTCAGTGGTTCCAGCACCTGCCTACCAAGCACAAGGTCCCTGGTTGGATCCCTGGTAGCCACAATGCCACGTATGGTGGCTCACACTTGTAATCCCAGCACTCAGGAGATAGAGATAGGAGGATTGCTGAGTTCAAGGTGGCTCACACCTGTAATCCCAGCACTCAGGAGGTAGAGGTAGGAGGATTGCTGAGTTCAAGGGCCAGCCTGAACTACAAAAGGAGACCCTGTCTTTAAAAAAAAAAAAAATTAAAATGATATAGCCTGTGGCTTCCATATAAGGACACCTCAGGGCATCACAAACAACTCTCCATTTAGTCTTCTACTACGGTTCTTTTCAACACAAATATTGCCTCTTAGAAAGACAAGATGATCTAAAACACAAGATTACCCAAAAGGCAGGGAATGGGCAATTATATTCCTACTATTGACTTTAAGAGAAGCAAGAGAAGCCCTGAGAGGAAATCCACTGTAGAAATCTTATGGGACTTTGAAGTTAAACAAAGCTGGATTTGGATTTTTTATCTGCCACGTGCCTGCTATGGCAATTTGGATATGATAATCTATTGGAAGATCATGTTTTTAATGTACAAAATAGGCAAAACATAGATAATACTACGTTTGCAGAGTTGTGAAGTCAAAAAAGTCAAGCCATTAGAAAAATGTCTAGGCCAAAGTAATATTCAATGAATCAGGTATAGTGACTAATTTTACTGAACATTATCACTATATGTATGCTCCCTCATTCTCTTCTCATCTGCAACACCCATTTCCTAAGATAAGCATCACTCCCAGGAATTTTAGCCATACCTTTAGAACTCAAAGTTCATGAAGGACACTAAAGCCTCAGTAAGTTTGACTTCAGTAATATGAAATGAGTTTGATATAAAGAAAAACTTTCCTAAATTGATCAGTACTGTAAACAAATTCAGTTTAAGCTATTTAAATTTTATAATTCAATTCCATGAAAGAGTTTGAGAAGTAGTGGCATTAGATCTTCTTTAAAAGACATGCAGAATTCAGCAGTAAAGCCACCAGGACCCAGACTTTTCTTTGTTGATAGATTTTTTATTACATTTTCAATTTCACACATAGATACTGAGGTGTTTAGCATTTTTATATCTTCTTCATTATAAAAACAGCACAGGACTGGCAAAAAAACAGAACTGAGAATCAGTGGAACAGACTAGAAGATCCAGAAACAACCCCAGATATACTAAGCCTTTGACAAAGGAGGCAAATACCCTTAATGGAGGAAAGATAGCCTCTTCGACAAACGGTGCTGGAAAAACTGGGTTTTAAGTTGTCAAAGATTAAGGCTATCTCTTTCACCACATACCAAACTAAAATCAAGGTGGATTACAGACCTAAATATTAAACGAGAAACACTAAACCTGCTAGAAAACAGGTTAGGTCTTGATGACACAGGCATAGGGAAAGACTATGAACAAAACCTCAGCAGCACAAAAAACATAGCAGAAAAACAAAAGAATTGGGATCTCATCTTACTAAAAAGCTTCTGCACAGCAAGAGAAACCACCTACAGAGCAAAAAGACAACCTACCATATGGGAAGAATTTTTACCAGCTCTTTCTCACACAAAGGATTACTATGTAGAGTATATGAAGAACTTTAAAAAAATCAGCCCCCTCCCAAACTTAAAGACCCAATTCAAAAACAGGCATCTGAAATGAACAGAAACTTTTCAGATGAAGAAGTAAAAGCAGCTAAGAAACATATGAAGAACTGTTCAACATCACTGGTCATTTGAGAGATGCAGATGAAAACAACAGAGATTCTATCTCACTCCACAAAGAATGCCTGCTAAAACAAAATCATTCAACAACAAATCCTGGCGAGGCTGGGGGGAGAAAGGAACCCTTCTACACC